>VYZR01013045.1:5773-17411 GCA_013400675.1 Oxylabes madagascariensis | reverse complement strand
TAAGATCAATTTAATAACAAAAAAGAGGAACCTGGTATTCTTTGTTCTTGAAATAACATCTTAAAAATAAAACAGTTTATTTTAAGAGTGAATGAATGGAAGTGTACGTATGTGTGAATGTTACGGAGGGTAAACAGGACAACATTTTATTAAATATCATCTTAAATATTGGTAAATATCTGAAAAATTTAAAATACTCTGAAATATCATAATGTTTATTACCCTTAGAAATTATCGGATGAAACAGATTTGATCTTGCCTCAAGAATCCCCCTCATAGTACCCATAACAAGACACTCAATTTCTGATTCTTCCTCAAGGAAATGCATCACACACAGGCAAACTCACATCTATTGTCATTTTTCAATTTAAAATTAATCTTCACTGACTAGGTTTCAGGGAGAAACTCACAAAAAGACTCTTAGAAAGTCAGGTTCACGTTAAATAGGAATCCTCCTATTGCCAAATTGTTGATATTTTCATTTATTTCCTGACATTTAAAATCCCATCATCCAAGTACTGGGCTTACAATGATAACTCATTGCATATATCAAACAACAGAAAAATCATGTCTGTTTTCACAGCTGAGCAGACTGATTTTACAAAATTAAGCCAGTGGTGTAATATCATTTCAAAGGAGAAGTTGTTGAGCTTTTTGTTTGCCTGAAAAGCAGGCATACATTAACTCAAGGCTGCTAACAGAATAATGACAAAAGAGGCACAATGCTCTTTCTGATTCCCTGCTTCCTCCTCCTGAGAGTCAGGCTCACTTGGAGCATTGATGCTTACCAGACTCTACAAAAAACACAGCAGCTGTTTTTGAGAGAGAAATCTCCATTTGCAACAACAAAAATCAATTAAACAAGCACTTTAAAAGACAACTGAAGATAGCTCCAAATTTTGCAGTCTGTGATATATATTTTTTTCCTAGTTTTAAACAAACTTAAAAAACCTGAAAAACAACAATCCGTTCTAGAGCTACATCTGAAGGGAATTTAGCTCAAAACTTGAAAGCAGATTAGCTACTTTTTTTAGGCTTTGATAGAAATCTTTTGTGTGTCTGCACATCTATGGCTTCTGCTAATAATGCAGGAATGGAAGTAATTTCTAGTATGCTTAGATCTTGAGTCCCAAATAAAGCTTCTCATAAGACTAATACCTCTGGGAAGGAAAAGGATAGTTCTTGCTGTCTGATTTACTTTCAGCCATTTCAAAACCTGTAGAAAGTATTAAGAGGAAAGAGATTCAACCTATCTAACTGAAAGTTGAAAGGGGAAAAATACAGGCCCATTCTCCATTTTGCTTCTATTGCTGTGTTACCATTAAAAAAAATAAAAACAGTCCTCAAAATCATGAAAGCAATTTTGAGGACTTTTTGTGAGTGTTTATTTTGTTGTTGAACATCTACTTTGAGATCCATGCTTTTATAGAGATACACATCTTCTTTCTGACATAACAGCTTTAACTATTCACCAAATATCTATTTAACATTTTTACAGTAATTTGCGCTCCAAAGAATACTGTAGTTCATTGAAAAAATATACCCTCCTCATACAAAATAATGAGGGTTTATTTACATTTACATATACTGTACATTTACTTATACCTTTTCAAAAATGCTTGAAGTTCTTTTCTCAGATTGAGAAAATCATTGAGTTTTATTCATATTGCTGCAGTATATAGGAAGCAGGGCATCATCCTCCTATGAACATAAAGATAATTTCTATATCCCAAGTAATAATCTCTGAAAACTGAGTTGTAGCACTGGGTTTTTGTTTAAGTTTGGATAGATTTTAAAGAAATGCAAAGCTGTGGCTCCAGCAAGGCAAATAATTCAGGCTTTAAAGCTAGAATGCTGAAATAATGGCCTCTACAGAATTAGAATGAAAGAAAAACAAATATCACTGTACAAACTGAAGTTTAAATAATGTATGGAAGAAAAATAATCTGTCCCAAGATTTTAAAAAATACACCAAACAAGTCTTAAGAAATAGCTTCCCTTCAAATATTTGCTCTCTCAGCAAGCTTTCCTTGAATTTTTCAGAGTGTATATATATATATGCATACACATACATATGTGTTTACTCACAATTTAACATACACACTAATATTTAGTACAAAATTCAGTTCCACGTTTCAGTGAAAAATTATTGCATTCTGATGGAAAATTTGCCTTGCCATGTAAAGGAAATTTGATAACAAATAAAGCATTGCTCCTTTTCTGCAGTCAATCCAAATGGTATTTCTTCTCCTATTTCATGGTGTTAAATCCCCAGTCAAAGGAAGGGTTTGAGTTTTACAGAATAATTTTACACAAGCAGAGTTAGTGGATGCCCATTTCTTATCTATGATAACTTTTAATTTGACTGTCATTTTGTCTAGAGTGCATGTAGGAAGATTACATGAATTCATTGTATTTTGCTTATGAGAAAGAAGCTGGTTGCTTTCTCAATGCACTTGTTCCACTCTGAAACTGAAATTCTGACACTCTGTATGCTAGCCTGTCCAAATAGCAGCGTACAAAGCAGCTGACATTTGGCATTTCCATGTAAGACTCAAAAGACGGAGCACATCTGTTTGCAGGTAGGCCAGAGTGAAGCTGTTTGGTTTTGGTTTGTCAAATTTCAGACAATATCTTGAAGCTTGATTTTCATCTCACACTGGAATAGATTAGCTGTGATCTCTTAATCTCAGTGAAGCCAGTAGGAGCTATGACTTCAGTAGAGACAGGATTTTCAGCACACAAGTAATGTTCTGAGACTAATGTTGTTACACTTCCAAAGAATTAGCATTAAAAGAAGAAAATCCTATTTATTTTCAATTTTTATATTACCAAAATTACATGAGAATTGTTTTCTTTATATAATTATTTTTTCCACTAGGGTTAAAACTTCTCTCTGTACTGCGATCTAACAGCCAAGAGAAAAACTACAGCTGAATGAGAGTAAAAAGGAAGTCTTTATATGCTTAAGAAGAGATTACTTACCTACTCAGTTACATACAATTCCTGTTTTTCTAGAATTATATTTACTTCTCATTGCTCTATGAGTGACATATCAGTTCAAAACATACTTTAACACATAAACAGTCTCTTTCCTTTCATTTGTTCAACCTGTATCCTTCGGCCACCATAATAATTAAAACACTAATATGACTCCATGAAACTATATATGTTTGAAAATATTAATTTGTTCATGCAGGTAGAAAGCCTTGTTAAGAAAGAATACAAAACAATTTAAAACTAAACCAAGAACATCCTTAGAACGCCTGTTACAATATAAACATAAAGGGTAAGGTTTATATTGATAGAAAAAATCCTCTTTTTAAATATAGCTGACACCAAGCCAAGTGGTGTGGTTGGCAAACCTGAAGTCAGGATACCACCCAGAGGAACCTGAACAAGCTCAAGGAGCGGGCCCATGTGAATCTCATGAGGTTTAACAAGACCGAGTGTGAGCTGCTGCACCTGGGTCAGGGCAGCCCCTGCCATTGGGACAGGCTGGGGGATGAACAGAGGGAGAGCAGCCCTGCTGAGAAGGTCTTGGGTGTGTTGGTGGGTGAGAGGCTCTGTGTGACCTGGCAATGAGCACTCACAGCCCGGAAAGCCAATTGTATCCTGGGCTGCATCCAGGGCAGTGTGGCCAGCAGGGTGAGGGGGAGGGTTCTGTCCCTCTATGCTACTTCTGTGTGACCCCGCCTGCAGTGCNTAGTGGAAGGTGTTCCTGCCTATGGTAGGCTGGTTGGAGCAACAGTTGATCTTAAAGTTCCCTACCAATCCAAGCCATTCTATAAATATAATGCTGCTTCCTTTCTTCCTTAAGATGAAAATAGAATAATTCTTAATTAAGACACATAAATATTTTGCTACAATATACCAAAAAGACTATGGAATGGAATAAACCCAGAACAAATGGTAAAGATAACTAATTTTAGACTTAAATTTTCTGCAACTTTTATAAACAGAAAACGTACATGCATTTTATAATCATTATTTTTTCCATAGATTCTGGGCTTTTTTTCAGGAAATTATTGAAAACATGCCTTTTTTTTTTTTTTTTTTCTGGTTTTCACACTATTTTGCTTTTGGAAACAGACGCACACAAAAATACTGATGTAATCCATGACACAAATGGCACTGATTTAGCAAAATGGTAATGATATTTAATTTGTCGAGTATCGCACATAAAAATATTTAGCTTTGTATATTTTCAGGTTTTGGGGTTTTTGCCTAATGTTCTAATATGTCTAACATTCCCTATGAGAGTTAGTTCAGGAAAATGTGAGTAGTAAAGAAACTAAATGTTTTAATGAAATCATTTCACATATTCTATCAGTAAATTTTGGAACATTGAAACAAAATAAAACCAACATATTTTAGAGCTTGTAGCTATAAAAAATAATTTCATAAGTGTTAAATATTTTTTTTTTAAAACTGTGATGATTATTTCAGGAGAACTTTATAACTCTCAAAATATTTTTTACCCATTACATACTCTAAAATATAGTACCTCAGCTCTTCTGCATTTGCTTCAGAAAATCAGAGTCAAATTTAGAGAGTGGTTGTTATGGTTATGTGGAAAGAACAGAATACAACCTGGCTTCTGAGTATCGAGTAATTTTTTATTTATATGTCTAGCTTAATCCTCTTAAATTGAAATTTATGGTTTGGGTTTTGTGGGATTTTTTGTGGCTTGAATATAGAATTCTATGTGATTAACTGTTTTTTACAAAATTTGTTTATTGCATATACCATATTTTTCAGTCTTCATACAAGCAGTAGTAAATTCACGAGGTATAAAACAGTGGTAAATGAATAATTTTCATAGAAATACGGAAATTTAGAAATATAATGGCCAAAGTTTTTTGAGAAATGAGTTTCGGTGACAGATTCAATGCTTTAATTGTAGATTTTTCTCTCTCTATACTTTCTAAATGTAGGGCTGGAATATCATTTGAGGTGCGGGAAAATTCTCATATTGGGTTCAAAATGCCTAGAATACACATACATTTTTTTGATGTTTGTCGTCTTTGTGTAATCTATGCCCACATTCAAGACAGAGTGTGCTTTGAAACCATTGCCAACATCTCTATCTGCAGGGCAACTCTTATCTAAAATGCCTGATGTGCTCAGTTACATTGTGCTGCATCATGATAGGATGACTAATCACGTCATAAAAGTTAAATGAAATCATCTAGCCAGGATGAAGAATGCATTTTAAGAGTTCCATATTTCAAGTAAATTATCTGTTCTTTCATAGTGACTAATGTTTGAGTGAAAGAAGTATTTTTTTTTTCCTGGGGAACAAGAACAGTTTGATTCTACTCCATTAAATTCAAAGGAAATGCTGTTGTTTACATTTCTGAGTTCAGGATAGGAGACTTTCATTAGAAAGACAATGACACATGTGAATATGTTTTAGAAAAAAGCTCAATCTACTTGTATATGGCTTTCTTTTTACCTCTGACTTACTTAGCTTTCAGTAGCAGAAGCATATGCTCTTCACTGCAGCACAGAGAATAAAAACAATTATGGGCATGTTGACTGTATACTTCTACATAAATGAAGAATTCTTAGTGGTGNTGACTGTATACTTCTACATAAATGAAGTGGCATGATAGTTTATTTCTTTTATGAAATGAAGAATTTTTATTGATATAAAATTAAGCTTTTATACAAATAAAACACCGAAGCTCTAATATATTTAGAAATGGAAGAATTTTGAGAATTTAATTGTGGTTATAATTTATATGGCATTTTCACTTTTAATTTTTTTTTCTTACGCTCCCATAATAAATTTTCAACCGGAAATAACTAAAGGATTGTTCAAGAAATCTTCCTGTCCTATGGCAAAATGTCATGTGGTTAGGCAAGCTGGCTTTGCAGAATAGACAGTGTCCAAAGCATCAATCTGTAAAAACTAAAAAAGTTCCAAATCTTATCTTAGAAGTATTATTGACTCAGAGGCACCACGTGTGATGACTGTCTACAGCAAACGTGGTCAAGATTATCATTAGGCATACCACACACCCAACACTAATTCCAGTGTCAGGAATTCAGTTCTAAAGCAGCTCTGCTGCAGCTGCTTTTTGGCATGACTTCAAAGCTCGTATTCAAAGTCAGAGAGCTTAAAACCGTGCAAGCTTATTTAGATTCTTTAAATGGTCTGGCTTAGTAGATGTGTGGGCATTTGAAACTTTGTAAATCATTGCAGTCTAAAAACATGAAAAATAAAATGCGAATATTTTTTCAGTCAGAGTTTCCAATGTCATGACATTGGATTAATTTCAAAGCATTTTCTCCCTATCTATCCCTCCACTGTCCCTTAATCTCAGCAGTACTGGAGCTGTGTGTTTCATATCTTTTTTGATTGTTGAATTGTTTTCTTGGTTTGGTTCACTAATAAATCTCACAAAAGCTTTGGAAAACATAAGAGGTAACAAAAACCCTAACCTCTTCACTGAAATCCCTCCTATATTAAGAAGTGACTGGTTTCTTATCTGTTATGGAAGTTGGATTTGAGTCACCACTTTTTAAAGACTATCTTGTGACTTGATGGCCGTCATGGAGGAATGTGTTGGTACAACTGTCAGCTAGATTTAAAGCACCTTTTGCAATGAGAACAGCTGAAAACTCTACTCATACAAATATCAGTTCTGCACCTACTACGTGCATAACTTTATGCGCTTATGTGCACTCTCCAAAACATAAGAGCAGCATACAGCACAAACAGAATATCATCACCTGTCACCACATCCTGATGTAAAGTTACAACTTCCTCAGCACTTTAAAAATAGCTGGTGAACACTTTACCAAAGGAAATTCTCACCTCGCAATAGAAATATTTTCCTTCAGAACTACCTCAGTCCAAGAATATAAGGGCCTTGCGTGGTCTATGGGCATTCAGAGATTTTCTGTACTGAAACAAATGTTGGTTTGAAAATCCCTTAGTACATTTTTGTGAGTCAGCACTGAGAACTATGTATTAGAAGACACCAGAAATTAAATTTTGGGGTTTGGACATCTATTATGATCTCAGAAATCACTTTGATATTGTATTTGTGAAATGATGCATAAGACTGCTCTTACCCATGTTTTATATTTACCAATTTCAAATATTTTCTTCTGTGCCCTACTATCATTTCAGTTTTAATGTTTAGTGTTCATGGTGAATCCTGAGCTGGCTGAACACTTAAATTGAAACTACTCATCTTTTCTTTACAATAAGTCCAAGTGCATTGAAATTCTCCATTCTAAAAAAACCCCAGCAACTTCCAAAATTTAAACAGTGAAAGTGAAGATTCTTTGGCTGTGACTGTTTACAAAATAAAATTACAGCTCAAACTAAAGCCATGGAGAGAAACAGAAGTGTCAAGGGTTAATGACTCAAACAATTGGCCATTTGCAAAAGAAGCAGGATATTTTGGCAAGCCAGGTTTGCACCCCCCAACAGAAGAGATGGAGGAGAGTTTTTTGTGTATGGTGGCAAAACCTCTGATCTGCATAAGAACAGCCCAGGTGCAGAAGAAGTTTGAATCTGCCATGGGAGGATGACCATAGACAAACTGACTTGTTTAGCAGCAAGCTGTGTTTTGAGCCAGATGAGGAAGAAGACTGATAAGAAACAGGTCCTGAAGAGGTGGGTTAATGTTTTTCATCATGACAATGTCCTCCCTTACACAATTGGGTTAAGTGTATCAGGGAAGGTATCAGGACATTCACACACAGGCCTGAAGGTGCTCATCCCTTCTGATGGGGCATAACTGGCTCAGTGACATGAGAAGCCTCTCTCGTCTCAGAAGATGTCATGGACCATCAAAGACCTGAAGCGCCCTCAGACACATTTCTGGGGCCTTCCACCAGATGACTGCACATGATCCACAGTGTTGCAACAGATGGTGTAAAACTTCCTCCCTAGTGGAGGCACCTGGACATTCCCTCCTGAACCTGGATGTATATTAACCCATTCCTAGCCCCCAACAGGTCAAGTCTTCAACGAACAATGGACACGTATATCGCAACAATCAAGTCTTGTTGCTGTGTCTCTGGGGTGGTGATACCTTTCCTCTCCACTATCTACTCTTACCCTTTATTTCTTTTCTGCATATATTTTCTTAAGTGATATCTTTATATTGTTATATTTCTATAGATAATAACCAAAATGGCTACATGCCTCCTTTTCACTGCTACTAGTTTATTCTAAAATAAACCATCCATATGTACATGTAAAAATATACAAATATACGTGTGTATGTGTGTGTGTAAACACTGGTCATTCAGTGTGTTTACACTGTAGTCCGCACCAATGGATCTATTAACAAGAACCTCAGTTACTCTCACCTTCAGGGGTGGGTCATATAACACCTGTAAATAAAAATATTCAGTGACACTGATTTAGTTCCATTCACTACCACAATTTGGGCCTACCCATTCAGATAGTTTTTTACTCTGAGAAGAGATATGCCTGCTTGTCTTAGAAGAATAGGACTGTTCCAGATTTGCTACTTCCTTCTCTACCCATTGTCATAGACTGAGTTCAGTGCTCTACTGCTGAAGGTTGACAGGAGTAAGCAAGATTTATTTTGTTATTTCTGATATCAGTCTCAAGGACTCTTCAAGACAATATGTCTGTATTTACTAAAAGATCTTCATTTTTTTTTCCTGAACCATAAGGTTTCAACTGTTCATTAAGATTTCAAAGTAATTCCTGGCTTTTGGGAGGAGGAAGAACATAGAATCTGCTTTCTCAGCTATCTGGCCAGAGGAATTAAAGCTAAAATAAACAAATGATATCAGACAGTGTAAATGAATGAAAATGGAAGATTGACACATCTTCTTAGATGTAAAAAGGAGGATTGAAGATGGGCTGACCTGCTCTCAGGATACATCCAGACATTTTAAAGCTGCATCCCCCTCATGATTCAACTTAATTTTGAATCTAGAGCCTCTAAAACTCATTAGGATATCTCAGGCTCTTTTACTCAGTCATTTACAAAGAGGATCTCCTCCCCAAACAAAATTGGTCAAAGACTTTCTCATAAGTCCCATGCAGTGAAATCACAGAAATTCCTGAAGTTCTCCTTTAAATGAGGAATTTGTTAGTGCAGTATGGCTGGGCAGACTCTCTGAATTGCACCCGTAGGTCTAACTGCAGTTATGTGACTAATTGTTCATCTCCTAACATTCCTGGGAGGCAAATGTTTATTTACTTGGATTATATTTCAGTTGTGGTACAAATGCTTGCAAAATGCCATATCTTGGCAATATTCCAGCTACACTGCTGGACTGATGAAATATATAAGAATATCTCTTTTTTTTTTTTTCCTCTCTTTCTTATGTTAATGTTACAGTGTCCTTCAAATGAACCTTTATTGGCCCAAAATTGGGTCCACACAAAATATTTTTAAATAAGAGACTGTTTTATGTTGCAGAATTGCTTAGCACAATGGTTCTATAGGGAGAAAATTCATACATCCAAAGATCAATTGGAGATTAGGTTGGCTAGAAATGTGGGGGACAATAAAAACAATTTTTCAAATATTTTATTGGGAAAAGTGTAAAAATAGCATCCATCTACTACAGGATGGTCACCTGACATGGTGACATGGATAAGGCATTCTTTGCTTCTGTCTTCAATACAGATGACAGACCAAGGAGGTCTCAGTGCCCTGAGATGGAGAATCATGACTGTAAGAATGATCAGGTTCCAATCAACCCTGAGCTTCTGTGAGACCTGTGGCTCCAGCAGAATACTTACAAATCTATGGGGCCTGGTGGGAATCTTCCAAAAAGCCTCAAAGATCTTGGTGTCATTGCAAACAGCCAGGAGGCCCAGCTGTGTCCTGGGGGGCATCAGGCACAGCATCGCCAGCCAGGCGAGGGAGGGGATTGTCCCGCTCTGCTCTGCAATGGGGCAGCCTCAGCTCGAGTGCTGGGGGTGGTTTTGAACACCACAACATAAAAAAGACATCAAGCTGTTAGACAGCATCCAAAGGAGGGCAGCAATGATGAAGGGACTTGAGGGGAAGCTTTTTGGGGAGTGGCTGAGGTCACTTGGTCCATTCAGCCTGGAGACGAGGAGCAAGACGGGAGACTTCATTGTGGTTTTTAACATCCTCACAGGGGGAAGAGGAGGGGCAGGCACTGATCTCTTCACTCTCAATACAAATGATAGGACCTGAGGAAACAGCATGAAGCTGAGTCAGAGGAGGTTTAGGTTGGATATCAGGAAAAGGTTTTTTACCTAGAGGGTGGCTGAGCACTGGAACAGTCTCCCGAGGGAAACGGTCACAGCACCAAGCCTGTCCAAGTTCAGGAATTGTTTAGACAACACTCACAGGTACCTGGTATGACTCTTGGGGATGGTGCTCTGCAGGGCCAGGAGTTGGACTCAATGGTCTGGTGGATCTCTTCCAACTCAGCATATTTTATGATTTTTTTCAGTTAGTTTAGTTTTACTGATGCCTTTATCTATTACAGAGACAATCAAATTGGATTTATAAAACTTAATCGGAATTCAAATCTTGAAATTCATAATATTCATTGAAAATTATATTAAGAGCACATCAGTGCTTTACTTCTGCTCCCTGCATCAGTATCTGGCTATATTTGATTAAGGCAAGACATCTTACAAAGTTTTATATCAAAAACCTTGCTCTCATATGTTTCTATCAAGTTATCCCACACAGAAGTAAAATGTCACTTGTTTATCTGTAAATATGATTTGACCAGAATGGCCAAAATAAATGTATAATTTCAATGAGCTATATCCTACCATTGCTATAAGAAAGTGCATGCTTTTCTAACTTAAAATTAGAATTTTCAAAAGCTTGAAAGTGAATCCCAAAATTAGTACTATAGTCATTGCTGGATTCAAAGTTGAAACCATGAAAAATGGAGAAAGATGTCTTATAAACAGTTCCTTGTGAAGGATGGTTACTCAATGCTTATAGGAGAGAAGGTTTCTTTTGTTTTAACATTTTATCCACTCAGCAAGTAATATTCACAAATTCTTTTTTCATTTGTAAGAACTTCTATAAGAACATTGTGGAGGTCTTTTTGTGCAAGATGGAGAAAGGAGGAAATTTGACAGGAAAATTCAAGTTAATTGTTTGAAGTATGTGTAATAAAAGTAAGCAATTAAATTCCTTTCCTTTTAGTCATCCTATGTCATGTTTTCCATATGAATAATCTTCAGCACAGTCATAGGATAGAGAAAAAAATAGGAATTTTTTCAAATTTTTAACAACAAAAAATGGACGTATTCTGTTAGAATGAAAATGAAAAGCTGATGTCTTATTTTGTTCACAAAGACAAAGGGTCTGAATAAAAAGGCTTAATAAATATATATATTAACATTTTAAAATGAGATTAAGAACGATTTTTTTCTAAAAACAACAGACACCAGCAATTGACAGCAACAACAGTTGGCTGTCTTTAGATCTGCAAAGGAAGTAGGTGGGAAGCATGGGATTGAATCTTGCTGCTAGAAATGGGGAGATACTAGTTACCCACCCTGATCTGGAGGAGATGAAGGAAAGGGGAAGGAAGAGCAGCAGTGCTCAGAGCAAGCTGTGCTTCTGTCAGCAGCAGGCTCTCAACACCTGTCTTCTCTGGCCCATCTACCACGACCTTCCTCACT
>VYZR01013042.1:2660-47150 GCA_013400675.1 Oxylabes madagascariensis | reverse complement strand
TTTTTTTTTTTTTTTTAGAATAAGAGTCAAACATGAAGAGGTTGCAGCTGATTCATTGATATCCCCTTCCCCAAAGCAGGTATGTGGTATGAATTCAGTAAAACCCAAGTGACACATAGTTCAAAACGCTGGATGACTGTAACCTCTCCTTCCAAATATGCAGCAGTAACACAGCTAATACCTGACACTGCATTTTTCCAACAGGTAAACCTGGAAAAGTAACCAAAATGAACTGATCCTTGTCAGCACTAGCTGAAGAGACATGTGAGAGAGATGATACTTCCCACCTCTGTCCACCTCCCGATGTAGGTCACAGGAGACAAGTCTGACTTTTTTCACATCCGATGTAAGAAGCTGAACAGACTAATGTGCTAGAGCTTCCAAGAAGACACCTTACAAAGTTAATTTGAATGTTCAGCAAAGTCATGAATGCCTAGCTCTTTCTCCTGTTTTGCAGCATGACTTGGACAAGGAATATTTTTTCATTCTCTCCTGCCCATTTGATGTTTACATATATGTACAACATAAACCTGTGTTATCCTTTTGTAACTGGACACTGCAGCCACCTGTCAGACTGTGGTTCAACAACTCAGCATGTGCTTGTACAACCATGGTACAGGAATGATGCACAGGGTAACAAACTGCTATAAATATCTTACAGGGAGGTAGTCTGCTGTTGCAGGTTAGCGTTTTTCCTTTTGTTTTTCTTTCTCTTAGGAATTTCCCCCCATTTTGTTGTTTTGTACCGGGAGTGCACTCTGCTCATAAGAGCGGCCATTGCACTGAGACTTTATTTTTATTAACTCCCCACCTCACCAAACAAAGGATTTTCACCATCTGCACCAGTGCCTCCGGGGAAACCCTGGGAGCTTCCCTGCCCTGCTCAGAACCACTTACAAAAAATCGGAGAGCCATTCTGCAAGAAAGAATATTTGCTTTCCTTCTGCATCAGAGAAAAAGTTAAAAACACAAGAAAAAGCAGAAGAGAAGCCTCTCTCTAAATGCTCCTGGGTAAGATACAAATCTGGAAGATAAGAAATTCAGTTTCCTATCTACCTGCTTTCACCCATGTGAAGCATGGTCTTGAACCAGCTTTCCCAAGCATTTGAGCAAGACCACGGGCCTAGCAGCCCTTGCCCTGGGTTGGACACTCTTTTTTCAATAGGGAAAAACTACCAACAGGTAAACACAGAACCAAACCCACTCAGCTCTAAAGCTTTCCTTCCCCAATCTCTCATGGTCCTAAAGACTGCTTAGCTTTAAAATCACCATCACATTCTAGTAATAGTTACACTCCACATGCAACAGATATGCACTGCACTCCACCAACTATGGCACTGCCACATGAGCGATCTTGTTAACATTTATGGAGAAAATAGCAGTAGTTATGCTAAGGCTTGGAAAGGATATAGGCCTCGAAGGAAACCGGTTTGGGGCCCCTTGGCAGGAATTCGCTGAGAGGTAGAAAACAATAATTAAAGGACTAAGTGAAGCATGCAGCAGGTGTGTAGAAACAATAGGTAAGGGGTAGATGTATAAACAGGAAAGAAGAATTTGTGGTGGTGGGAGATGTAGAGCAGTTTGAACTGATTGTACTAGCTTAGGAGCGTGAAAGATTTATAACATATAGAAATGTAACCTTAATGATAAATGTATAACTGTTTGTTCTAAACCATGTAACTTAGCAACGTAGTCCAAATGATGTAATGTATAATGAAAGGTATAAAAGATGATGGTAAAACGAGGGTCGTCGGGATCCTGGCTTTGGGACCGAATCCCCAGGTCCCCAGGGCCCTGAATAAAGCACCGCATGAACTGACACTCTGTTAGTTTGTGTTCTTATTCGGCTATCGGGCAGCAATCTTATCAGCCCTGCAGCAGTGTACTGTCCTTTGTCACATCCATTCTCACTCTGCTTTTGTCTATTGATCCATTCAAAGGCTGTGTTCCTTCTACAGAAGAAAATAGCCTTTTTTTCTGGCTATAGAGTAGCTAGTTCATCTAGGACACTAACAGGAAAAACTTCAAGCCATCTATTATATGCAAGTGATTTGTCTTTATAAAACAGTCCTAGTGCAATGGATTGTCCCAACATTCATTTTCTCTACGCTTCTTCTAATCAGTCAAGTCAGAGGGTGCAAAGCACATCGAAATGTGGCAAGCAAAAACAAATAAAGGCCACATAGCAGAGGAGGCAAAGATAAATTGCATACTTACAAGAAAAATAAAGAACAAACAACTATTTTCTTCTTGTTCAATAATTGCACCTACAGTGCATTTGACTAAAAGAGGGAGCCTGCAACAACTGCCAGTCACATACACATTCCCATAAGTGCTGTTTCCCAACACAGTTTCAGCAACTTTCAGTCCTGACTCATAATCTCCTAGCATCTCCCTGCCTAGCTAAAGCAAACCTTAACCTAAAGAGCACTTCAGTTCTTCCATGTGGATCCAGTTATTTCCACTGTCTTTCGTACAAAATGTATAGATAAATATTGAGTTGGAAAAGTTGGTTAAAGAACAGAAATAGGCCAGAATATTATCTTGCTGACAAGTGCTTGGATCACACATCATTACAGAATATCCCAAGTTGAAAAGGGCCCAGAAGGATCATCCAACTCTAACTCCTGACCCTGCACAGGACACCCCAAGAATCCCATCATGTGTCTGAGAGCATTGGCCAAATGCTTCTCAAGCTCTGTCAGCCTTGGTGCTGTGACCACTGCCCTGGGGAGCCCGTTCAGTGCCCAACCACTCCCTGGGGGAAGAACCTGTTTCTAACATCCAACCTCAACCTCCCCTGACAGCTGCCGGCCGTTCCCTCAGGTCCTGTCACTGTCAGAGCAGAGATCAGTGTCTGCCCCTCCTCTTCCCCTCACCAGGGAGGTGCAGACTGCAGTGAGTCTCCCCTCAGTCTCCTCCAGCTGACCAGACCAAGTGCCCTCAGCAGCTCCTCACGCGGCTTCCCCTCAAGGCCCCTCACTGCCCCCACGGCCTCCTCTGGCCTCTCCAATGGTTCCGTATCTCTCTCATACTGTGGTGCCCAAATCTGCACACAACACGCGAGGGGAGGCTGCCCCAGAGCAGAGCAGAGCAGGACAATCCCCTCTGGCCCCACTGGCAATTCTGGGCCTGGTGCCCCCAGGACAGGGATGTCCCTCCTGGCTCCAGGGCACTGCTGGCTCAGATCCTCCTGGCCACCAACCAGGACCTCCAGGTCCCTTTGTGTGGTGCTGCTTTCCAGCATCTCCTTCCCCCGTCTGAACGCACATCCAGGGTTGCCCCATCCCAGGAGCAGAATCCAGAACTTTCCATTGTTGAACTTCATACAGTTGGTGATTATCCAGCCCCCTACTTTGTCGAGTTCTCTCTGCAGAGCCTCTCTGCCTTTCAGGGAGTCAACAGCTCCTCCCAGTTTTGTATCATCTGTGAACTTACTTTGTGTCACTTCAGGTCCTGCATCCAAATCATTTATGAAGACGCTGAAGAGCTCTGGGCCTAAGACAGAGCCCTGCAAAACCCGACTGGTGACCAGTCACCTCCTGATGTCACCCAATTTATAAATGATTTGTAAATGATACGGTTCTCCAAGACAGTCTTTGTAATAAAATCCGTGACAAAATCAAAAGCTTTCTCTTGTGAAAAAAATCGTGAAGGCATGGGAGAAAGTGATCATCATCTTGTACATCACACTTGAAGAGTCATTTTCAGTTTGCTTACGTAGGACCTAAAGGACTGCAAGTACTTGCAGTGTCACCGCAGGCAATGGAAAGTTCACAGTGTTTTCAAAGACTGTCACTCAGGCAGGACATCAGTTACAGGGCACTGGTAAAATCTGAGTAATAAGTTCCAGGAAGATGGCATGTTCAAAGGTATTAAGATGGCAGTTTTAGATATAGCCATTATTCACATGGATCTCTGCCACCAAGGGAAATTTATTAGAACTTTCAGTGTGATCGCAACAATATGTAAATTGGACTGCTCAAATGAGGATATATGGTGATGATGTATGGTAGGAGTCACCAACTAAAGATTGGAAGTAGGGATGAAAAAATGATGTGATTACTGTGGTCAGGCATTCTGAAGGTCTTGGTTTAACAGACTGAACAAGATGTACTACATCAGAGAAACCCTCTAGAATGCAGTTGCTCAGTAATAATAATAAAGTGACTGTCTTAAGTACTGAACTATGGAATATAGTATATCAAAACCAGGTTATTATAGAAACAGAGACACAAAAAGACATGAAAAATAGATGAGTCGTATGGTCTTGCTGACCATATTTTCTTAATTCTGCAATCAGTAAAATTTATGAAAACTGTCAGATTCCTGTACTAAATGGTCTCTGTTTCATCTGCATTGCTGTTCAGATGTGAAGAGTTTTTTAAAATGAGGAAGTGATGATACATTTGAGAAAAACTGGCAGACAATGTTAACTGGAACTACACTAAGAGATCATTGGCCTCTGTTTATTTATTCTTTTAAAACACTTTTTCCTTTAGTCTTGTATGAGGGAAAAAAAGCAAGTTCTTTTACAAAGCAAGTCCACATTCACATTATTAAGAGTAAAGATCTACCATGTGAAAAAGCATGTTTATTGTCCTTCAGATTTTAATGGGTATGAAATACATAGAGTGACACCCATCCAGGGACTATCAGATCCTCTCATGTCAATAGTCAAACACCTTAACAAACCTCTGTCTTCATAAAGTGCCAACTACTTCTTCAGAACACCCTCAAAATCACCTCTAGTAACTCATCCCTGTGCTAGCATCTGGCATCATACACAAGATAAGCCCTGACCACCACCATCATACTCGTGTGTGAACAGGACTCACACGGAACACAAGGAGCCACAAAGCTACATGCTGTACTGGACAGATACTTAACTGCAGGTGAAATTAAGACACACAATAGCCAGAAAACTGTAATTGCAAGGAAACTGTGCTGTAAAAATCCAGTGGGAGTTGTAAAACAGATTTTGTATAGATTACAAACACAGTTTACGTCTTGCAGAAACAGTCACTTTACAGACAAGAACAAATCTTTGGAAAGAGGAAGAGGTATGCTGGAGTACTACCAAGTTGCCTCAGTTCACAAAAGAATCACCAGATTTTAAGTTACAGTGAGAAAATGCAGACATCTTTCATGACTCTGGCCATTTCTGCTGAATGCTTCCCTCTATGGCCACTTTCAAACTATTTATCTGTGTCATCAACACATGGGTCAAACAAAACAAATGAAGTGGAGCTTTACAGCATCCAAATTCCCTGCCATTCAGATCACTTCATAGCCCTGAACAACAAAGATGTCAACGTAGTTTTCTATCCACCACAGGGCAGATGAGCCATCACACAGAAAGTCTTGGTTTCTCAAAGGATGAAAAGCAGACATACCTAAGGATATCTAATTTATCCTTGCCAGAGTCTAACAGACACCATTTTCCTGCCACTGGCAGCAAAATCAAGGCTGCAGGTTAAGAATCAGCATACACACCTGCTCTACACAAGGGCATAAGTACCACAAACCTCCCTGGCAAGCTCAGCATCCACCTGGATCCACTACAGTGAGGGAGGTGCTTCAGTAGTCTACCTGCAGTCCTCCTGCAGTAATTCAGTGAACAGCAATTCGTGATAACTGGAAGTGACAATGACAGTTGAGCAGTAAATAACGGGTATCTTTCCTCAAGATGAAAGGGATTGGAGAAAAGCTGGCATTGCACTTTAAAATGCTGTGTCTAAACACAGAAAGCTATTGAGAGTTTTGAATCATCATACCGTAAAAAAAAAAAAAATCCTATGTAGCGGGAAAGTACTCATTTCAGTCTAACTTTTTAAGCTGCAAAATAGGGGATATAGCATTATATATTATAGTTATTGCATTCTTTGAACTACAACTAGCAAATTCTGAAATCTGAGATCTACTTATCTGGTATCTAGTTCCACCCATCAATAAGAGCAGAGGTTTTATTTTGGCTATATACCAGTTTCAGTCTTCAATGGCTTTACACTCATTGAACCATGAAAGAGCAGAAATAACAGTTGAACTTGATGATCATAGTGGTCTTTTTCAACATTAATGTGTCTAAAATAACAAAACATATAGTGTAACATAACAACATAACATAACATACATAACATAATAATATGGAAAAGCTCTCAGGAAAGGTGAGGAAGAATCTGGTACTGCTCAGAAAGATAAAAACTGCTACTTTGTGAGAAAAAAAAATTAATCAACCACAGTGTCTATGGGTATTCCTACAAGAAGATAAGACCTCCAGATGTAAATAACTGGCTTGCAATCCTGTTTTCCTGCCTCAAGAGAAAGCATTCTTTTAAGGTACCTCACACAAAGCTGACTAAAAGAAAAGAAACTGTGCAATATCTACTACTGAAAACTGAAAGCAGAGTATGTACCCCAGTGACTGGCATAAGTCAAAATAAATCAATTGTAGTAGTGAATTACCTTCCAGGTGTTCTTCAGACAGACACAGACAATTCAATCCAGACTAGGCTACTGTAAAGATATCCTTGGATTTGGTATTTTTTACTGGCATTTGGCATAACTAACCTCAGCATGATACAGGTTAAAAAAGTAACTTGTTCTATGCAGAGGTGCCTCTGAGGACCATATTCACACAGCCTAAATTGCACTCAAGGCCCTATACTTTATATTTTCTAAAAGCAGAGTGTGATTTAATAACGTATTTCAGTCCCATGAGTTGTCTTTTCCAGCAGTTGCTCCATCAATGGGTCTGTCACCATTGACAAAACACGAGGAACTTAAGGGATTTTAAATCCATCTCTTGATAAAGTTAAATGATGAGATTTCTGGAATCATCTTTTAAACACAATGGGCAATGACTACTGCTGCACTGCTGCCTACCTGCCTTTCCACAGTCTTCAAGAAATGCCTTTTTTAATGATTTCTTAGTATAACTGTAATCAAAAAGAAAGATGCATAACTGCATATTCCCTTTAGAACACAATTAAGCAGAACCTGTACTCTCTTGATGCTGAGATCTCAGCAGTGAGATCTCCTGTAGTATCATAGCGGTTCTATCTGTTGCATCCTGGGGCTGCATGAGGGGGAGAAAGAAAATATAATGATAATCAGCACCTTCAGCTTCAATCAGCAGGATGTCCCAAGATTGCAGGATATGAAATTCAAATGTATGTTCATCCTAGTGTTTTCGAGAGAGGAGGGGCCCACCGGGCCCACCAGGAGAGGGAGAAGGAAATACAGAAGCATTAATTCCAGAGAAATAGAAAATGAAGTATAGTTGACCATATTCATCCTTTCACAAAATAGTTTTGTGTTTCACTAAAAGTATACTTACTGTCTAATCTTTAATATTTCATGTGGGCAAAAAATATTAACAATAAATATTCCCCATCCAGCTCTAACTTTAATGACTGTTACTTACATCAATAGTTTTGCTTCTGGGATGAAAAGCTACTCCAGAGTTCTCTCACTACAGACTAACATTTACATGACTTTCCATTCCACTTGCACTGGTCACACATTCTCCTCCAAGGGAAAAAGCCCCCAAGATTCCTTTGCTGCCCACACTAGCATAGCATTAAAACTGAAAAGAGTGATCTTGCAGTACAGATTTTGCTATCTGAACTCTCCAAAACAAAAATCTATTCCCCTTCAAAGGACATTTCTAACACTTATTGCTGCAAAGACATAAAAATAATCCTTATCCATAAAGCTGTTCAACAAACTCCTAGAAGAAATTTCTAGGGATTCCTTTAATTTCCATATGTAGTCATCGATGATTGGTGTCATAAAGGCTAAAAAACATACATTTCAACTAAAATTGGACTAAAATTTTCAGTCTGCAGGCTTTTGGGACTGCATTGTCACAGTCACATCACATTATTTCCATCAAAACAGCTGGAGGTTTCCAGTGTAGGAAGCAATTATTATGAGAAGTGTCAATGTGTCATTTTCCCCAAGTCACATGATTAACTTCACATTATAGCATTTGACAAGTAGCCAGTTCTAAGTCTTCACAAAGAAAAAGGGAAATGGAGACAGAACACACGTGCAAGTCACAAGAGAAAAGAACAGTTTACCCACTGCTATGCGAGCCGATTTTGACATTGCTTACTGATGCCACAGTTGTGACAAACTTCTAGAGTTTAATTGTTTCAGTGGAAGGGATGCTTAGGTCTGCATGCATGAACAAACACAGTTTGCCTTGTCCTGACAATGCATGTACAAAAGGTGTCTATCTAAAACAACATGCTCAGTAATTATATCTTCAATGAATGGCGCAAGCATTTTAGGAGGCAACAGTCACAAGTCATGGCAGGGATGAGAGAAAATGTCCCTGCTGTCAAATGCACAACAAAGAAACAGGGTTACCGTGATACCTCTCAGACCTAAAAGGCTCAATTTTTAATGACAGTGCTAGGTACAAAGGACCACACACATCCCTGAAGATTCCTGGACCAGTGACTTCCTAGGGTGTGTCCTCACAAAGAAACAAAGGTGTGGTGATATTTCTTAGCATATGCTTCATCTACCAGGTTACCCATGTAACCTGACCAGTTGAGTTAGAAAACAGTAAAGCAAAAGACAAGACAATAACAAGCCAACAACCTGGCTACACATTCCCTAAAACAATCAGAAGTGCCTTCCTCTACATCCTCCCCCCATTTTCTGGTTAGTAGGCACGTTGTGCTCCCTGCAGAGCAGGCTGCAGTGTGACTCTCCTTTGAAGGCACAGACACAGCTGTGATGCCTTTGCTCCTGGGAAAGCGAGCCAGCCTGCTCCGAGGTATCAGGAAGCCTTAGCTCACGCCAAAGGCAGTTCACCCCAATGAACAGTTCTCTGGTTTGCAGCTCCAAATTGTTCACTCAGACTGCCCACACAGGTCCTGGTCCAGAAAACAAAGCTCTGAGGAGGGTCTTCTTTTCAGGAACCTGCACAAGTCAGACTGCATACCAAAGAACTGCATACACAGGTAGCACAAACTACTCCAACAGCTTGGAGTGTCAGTATCTCATTTCTCATTTCACTTGGCACTAGGAGGACCATGCTATCAATTTTGAAACTAATAATTTGTGAAAGTATTTGGAGGGGAAGCAAAAAAGGAACTTGGGGGACTTCATCAAAAAGAACATCAATACTTTTAAGCTGGAGTCAAGACAAGGAAATGATACAAAACATATGAGATCCCGAATCCTTATTTCACTTATGGCAGGCATCTCCTGTTTGTACAGTCTATTCTCCAGCTACTCATGGTATATTAAATTAATGGAAACTCTGAGCTTTAGCATATGTTTAATAGCTACAGTGTGCTTTTTTGAGCAATGATATGGTTTTCCTACTGTATAGAAAAACACATATGGATGCATTTATGTATGTCAAAAATACCCATGCAGGCTTTGATATTAATCAACAACACATATCATCCTTCGTCAAACTGTACTTTAGGCTGTATTAAACAACACAGACATAAGCTGGTAAAAAGTGTCCCACTTCCTCTGAACCTAGAAAAATCCTAAAAAAACACACACACACCCCCAGCTCCTCCCCTCAAAAAAATCAGTTATAAGAAAGACATTCTTCCACAATCAACTAGAGTCCAATAAGCCTCTGGTCCTTCCACAGTATGGTTGTAACCTCACCCCATAACCCAGATGTCCCTCACACTCATACAGCTATAAAGATCTGTGGAACACAGTAGGACAAGGGGCAATTTTTCATCTGTGTTTCAGTCAAAAAACCGTCACTAATTAGACTAGACAGGTTTGGCAAATGCTTAGTGGTAACACCCAACACAAGAAATCCAAGTTCTAATCCTCAATATGTGCCACCCAGAAGGATGAGGGTGACATGATTTGCACATTTGGAAGGTGCTACATACTGAAATGCATCAAGTTGTTGCCAGTGCACCAGAACAACTGCAGAAATGTAATTGCTTACTCTAAAAGTACAGGTACAAGGAAATCACAGATGTTTTTTAACTGTGGGTTTGCATCCTAAACAGCTATATCCACAATCTGCACTGAATTAGTGTTCCTCAGTGGCAGGAATGTTGGGCAGATGCGTGTTGCACGCTCAGATGTGGGAACACCATCCTGTCTCCCTCCCGTAGTACATGCAGCCGAGGTAAAACATTGTACCAGAACACGGGACAGCCACAGGAGGGCAGGGTCAGAGCAGCACACCAGGGAAAAGCAGCTCTGTGGCAGTGAGGCATGCTCACACATGGCTTCTTCTGTGAGCCAAGAGTGACACCTGCCGGGATCCAGGCTGGCTCACCTCAGGGAGCCAAGGAGAGCCTGGCCAGGAGAGCCCTGACTGCCCTGACCGACAGCACTGACAGCTTTAGCTCCTCGTGCATGCACACATGTCGCCCTGATACAGCCTTCTGAGAAATTGCTTTGTATTCTTATCAAGATCTTTCCCACACTCTAAGTGTCAACAAGAGGTTTGTTTTCATATTTTCATGGAGGAGGAGAGAGTTGACAGACCATTGACCTGGCCAGTAGGCGAGAGAGGTGGCAACTCTCACCTCCAATCCATGGATCCCTTTGGAGTTCTATAAAATGTGAAAGATGTAAATAAAGTTCCTCTCTTTTCCGGCACGACTCAGCGTGTAGAGGTAATTCTTTCTGTCTCGTTCCCACACACACACATCCCACTACCTACACTTCAGAGGAACCCACACACTCAAGAGGCTTCTCGACAAACTACACCACATCACACAACACAACAATGGCACACCACATCAAAACCGTGCAGCAAAAAGGAACAGTTAATGTTTGTGTAAGGAATAAAGGACAACTGAGTCCACTTCAGAGCAAGGAAGGAGACAAAAAGCAGAGATTGAAAGGTCAAAGGTATTCACTGCTGTCCTTCCCACACCTGTCCTATATGACTTTCAGGGACAGTGACACCACCCTAGAAGTGAAACAGAGAACATAGCCACAAGGAAAATAAAAACTGCTGGAACTTTCATCAGCTGAAAATGATGTGTTTGTGGTCAACATGGTGCCAGTCTTGAGAAAAGGTTACAAGAAGTTCAATATCCACATCTGTTCTGAAGATTTCTAGAAAGTTCAGCAAAGAAAAACATCATTTTGTGCAGTAAGTAACAGAGAATTAGCTCTGTATTGTAGTGTGATGGGGTATTCCTTATCCTTAGGTCTCAACCTGTAGTAGCTCTACAGTGCTACTCCTGGGTGGATCTGTGGGCCCTGAGTTAGCACAGGCTTTGCAGTAGTAGTAGGGTAAGTGAGCACAATTTAACTAACACTATGAACTCAATCCTTGCCATTTTCCTACATCACCAACCTCTGATTCTGTTCTCTGTGTTTTTGAGGTAGGAGACCCCACGCTGAAATTCAGTGCACAAACATTTCCCATTTTGTTCCACCTCGTCCACTCCCAGATGTCAGGGAAAAATAGGAGGTGAAGGAAAAGGGGGAGATAAAGCAACATCCAAGGAAAAAACCTCAGCTTTGCATTCTGCTGCTCTAACTTCAGCTGCTCAGCAGCAGGAGGATGAAAGCAAAATTATAATAGAGCATTGCTGCCACCTTGTGCTACAAGAGATGTCTGTAATCAAGGGGTTTCTTTTTGTCTTACTTTGTCAAACCACAAAACCAGAACTTATATTGGCACACTCAGGAGAGAGGGTGAGCAAAGCCCCCGTGTGCCCCACAAAGGGCTGGCATTGCCTTTCACCAGAGTGCCCAGCCCAAAGCTCATTGCTGGCTCCGCTCCCTGCCACGGCCTGGGGCACAGCCAGAGCAGGAGGGCCAGGGTCCTAGGGTCCCCTGCCAAGTACTGCTGCAGACTGTTATAAATACATATTATAATATTGCCTGTTTGCAAATATTAATATGGATGCTATATGCATAATGTTAAAGTAACTTTGCTATGAAGATATTGTTTCTGCTATTAGCTAAACAGACATAGTAGAGAAAGAGCTGATACAGTTATGCAAGTGGTAATTGAACTGCCTGCTTGGCTGGCCTAACATCCAATGAATGTGTGAAGCTGCTACTGATGTGCCAACTATCAGCACCTATGGTTTGTAGAAAGTATGGACCAAAACCCAATCTGAAGGTGAAAATAAGAACAGACTAAAACCACAGCCAAGAAATTCACATGCTCTAAAAAGGCAGACTCAAGGAGGAGCCATGCTAAACAGTTCTTGGAACACTTAACTAGTTTGGGGAAAAGTTTAAATATGCATAATTGTTTATGAATATACAACAGGCTGATGAAATAGAAAAGGTATATAAAGGGTGTTTTCGAAATAGCAGAGGCACTCTTGGCTGAATGCCAAGCACCCAGCAGTTAAAATTTGCTTTATTATCTTTGTCTCCTATTGTCCTGTATTAAACTTTTAAATTTTACCAGGAGAGTGAACCTCATTTTTCACGAGACACAGCATCCACAGGGTCGGGTGTCCCCAGTCTCCCTTAACCAAAAGGCACCAGTGATTTGGTACCTCCCTTGATCATCGCTAGTCAGTGGTACAGATCATTCATGCTTTTTATTTCTGAGAGGAAGCTCACCACAAGTACTTACAAAGTGGCATGGCTGTCATTGACCTGCTCGACCAGAGGCAAGCAGCCCACACAACCCCTTTTTATTGACAGTAACCAGAGGGTTTGATTCTGGCTGAAACCCACTACAAACCATGGCTTACATTACAATAACTGCTAGTCTGGCAAGGTTTGTGTTTGTTTCCACGCTCAAGCACATTTTGAATAAAGTCATATTCTTATGGAGAGATTTTTGGGACACTGGTTTCTGAGAAAGATGTTTAAAGGGAGATAAATTTTGACTAAAAACTGATTTTAAAAATATATGAGTGATTGTTCTCCCTCAGCAGTGAGTACTAACATAAAAATTATACTTTCATCCAAAAATGCAAACATGTTTTCACATATTTTAAATCTTTCAAAAATGCTATCCCAGAGATAGAAATGAATGTAACTGGTGAACCAGAAAATAAAGGAAACTTTCTCTGAGAGACAGAGGCCTCCATTTCTTGACCACTCTAAAAGTCTGCAACAAGAAAGTGTCCAGATTTTCATGACTCCAAACAGACATTGGAAAGCATATTTAAAAAACTAGCTTTATGGCTGTCCACAATGGTTTTTGCCTCAAAAAATCTTTCACTATCAGAAAAAAAAAACCCTGAAGTCTCCTCCACCCCTTGTCACAGAAAGCTTCACAGAATTTGCCATCCCCTTATGTACAATTTGGTTTGTCTTATCTGACCAAAAGATTGGCTCTAGTCAGGTATGCTCCTTATCCAAAGAAGATTCTGGGCTGTTCTGCTGCTTTTGCTTTCTTTGAACTATAAAAACAACCAAACAACCCTAAACCTAGAAACTGTTACAGAATTATTTGATGTTTACCTCCCCTCCTCTTCCCTGTTCTGTGCTAGATACTGTCGTTCAGCAAGAGTTTATGTGTATTAAAAATATCTGTACCAACCAGTAGTTAGTTTACTTCGGGTTTATTACTTCTATCTTTTTACCTGATCTGGTAATTCACCATTATTTTTTCTATTCCTGTTGACCACCCATCATCCCCCTCTCTGCTATCCTCAGTGTTGTCTAAACAGCATTCAGGCAAGTGAAGTTGGGCAAAATGAATCAGGGTGTCCTGATTCTCATTTTAGTCCCTACTTCAGGGAAATTCTCATTTTAGTCCCTACTTCATCATCTGAAATGATGCAGGATGAAAAAACTCTACTCTGAATCAGTGAGAAAGTAAACATGGAGCATCCCACACCCCAATCTGTCATGCTGTGGCTACCTCCTAAGGGACACAAATGTGCATACCTCTCCCCAGTGCAAACCCATTTTCGCTTCTCCAAAGCGGAATGAAAAACGTGGAACTTCATTTTGCTCCAGCAAGGCTGTCTCAAATGACCAAAGTACCTGAGGGTTGTTAAAATGTGTCCAGACATAGAAAACTTTCGATACTCTGTTAACAAATTTAATTCCTCTTTGTTATTCCAATTTGGGTGTAGCAAGAGGAAAAGGTTGGCGTTAGGGCAAGCGAGTTGCACAAGGTAAGTGCCAACATAGCTGTCTCTCCTCAGTACACGGCCGCAGCTCTGTGTAGAGGCAGGCAGCTATTTTACCCTGACTTCAGTTGAAGGCAGTCACCAGCATGACACTTCCACAGCACGCTCACTGACAAAGATGCCGCAGCTGTTTCCAGTCCAGAAGAAGTAGTTCTGACAGGGCCTACAGACAGCCTTGGTGTCTGGAGGAAAACACGGCATTACTGTTCAAGTCTATCCTCTAGTGCACACGCAAAGCATATGTGTTCTGACAGCCACTCACGACAGGAGCTTGGCTCTTTCACTGGAGCTGTCGGCACTCATTGTTTTAGTCTGGAATCCTCCAGTTCAGTCCTGCAGTCTGAGCCAAAATCATGGCTGCAACACAGATATTGTGAAAATACCAGCAGACAGTCAATGGTCTGAAAAGTTAATGCTTTGCTCAGATATATGAAGGGAAGGCATAGTGGTTGGATGTCTCCAATATAGACCACAGTGCAATATTTAAAGGAAAAAAAATGTAATTTTATCCTTGCCACCTGCAAAGGAGCAACACTGACAAAGTGATGGCACCTCTGACACAGCAGTGTCCTAGCTGATAGACAGTTTTGCTGTGTTACAAGCTCCAACTCCTCTTTTTCATTACAGACTTCAGTTTTATGATTTGACTACATAGGTCCTGTTCAGATAGGGCATTCTGAGCTTAAATAAGACATTTGTCTCCTACAACAGGATAGGAGTAATGCATATTATTTTAGTTATGGATTAAGTGTGCTAATAGAATACTTCATCTAATCCTGTCTTCTAAGAAGCCTGGCTACGTACAGTCTCAAAATGAACTGTGTCATCAGAGTGGTTTCATACCAGCACCAGGCTTCTCCTGGTTTGATGCAAATGTCACAGATGTTGTGGTTAACATCCACCACTGATGATCTGATTAAGCCTGCACTGAGTGGTACTGGAACACACTATGAATTAATTATCATCAGAGGGGTGAAGGGTTGAAGGTGTTTAGAATTTAAATTTGTCATGTTTATACAAATAAATCAAGATAAACGAATACATCAAAATACCTTAGTGCTTAAAATTGATTTGCTTCTGTAGAAAATAAATTAAATTCTGGATACAAACCAGTGAGCTCTAACAGACATAATACAGATTTTCATTGCAAGAAAGACAACTGCTGCTTTCCCATTTCAGTTATTGTCATAAATTCATGAACAGCTACTTGAATACAAGCCTTAACTCCTATTGAGTAGTACCATGGGATACAGGAGCAAACATTTTATCAGTTGGTGTTGCTGGGTACAACTGGGGAAAAGTGCTCAAGTCTGCACAGCCGTCCTTTGTATGAATTGTCCCCAAAAGACATGGGTCACACTGTGATCTCTGTAACTTTAATGTACCACTCCAATCATTTCTGTCACAGAGAAATGGTGGGAAATTGTTCATCCTAAAGCATGTGGACAGTAAGATGAATAAATTGTAATGACTTATATGATACCAGTTGACACCGAGATTACAGGGTAGTCACACTAGCATCTGTCAGGCTGGGTTCCTTGAGTTTCAGCCAGCAATGAGGAGTTAAAGCCACTCTCAGGCCTTCAGGAAGGCCATTAATGTGAGAATGGAGCTTAGCCCTAGGCACTGGAAATCTTCCTATCAGAAGCAAAGAAATTAACCCAGCATTTCTAACAGAAGTGCATTGAAGTACACTACGCTTTTATAGCAAATCTACTTCCTCACATCAAACTTGGAACTGATAATGAAGGTTTTCTGGACCATGGTCTTGCATACTGTAGGTCAGCGAGAGAACCCACAAAGATACCAGTATAAACATAGGTGTATATATATACATATGTATATATATTTATATGTGTATGTGTATGCATCTATACCATGTATAAATATATATGCCAGGCTGTCAGTCCTACACAGAATAAAATACAGGAATTAAGCTGATCAGGGCACCTGAGGAGGTGCCCTGAGTCTAACATTCTAACATTATTTCATCAGTTGCTATAAAATTCAATAATTTTCCAGCACACTTCATCTTCAGCAGATGAAGTGTCCTGGTTGCAGAGGAGGATGGCACAGTTCAGCACCAGACCAATGTGGCCAAATTGTTTATTCTACACCACCCACATCATTGCAGGGGATTTGGTTTGTGCAGGGAAAACGGGAAGTCATCTTGCCTCGCTCACTCCAGCAGAGGAACTGCTGCCATCAACCCCTGTGGAGCTGGTCCCTCTGCCTCCCACTGATTCCCGCTCCTCCTGTTTTCTCTGGAGTGTGACTGCAGATGGGCCTGTGGTTCTGGAAGGGTGTGCTGGACTGCGGTGCTGAAGTGACAGCTCCAGAGGGGAAGTTGCCAGTTGGGATGGACCGGTGGCAGGGCAGCCCCCACTCAGCTGAGCTCATTGAGCCAACAAGAAAGAAGCTCTGCCAAATCCATGCAAACCAAGCTGAGGGAAGTGCAGCTGAGTGGTAGGAAGAGAACAGCAGCAACCTCCAGGATCAATCACAATGAAGTGGTGGAAACATCAGACAGGCACCTGTGCAGAACTGAGCCCCAGCTGCAAGTCCCCTATTCTGATGGCCCAGCTTCCACGGCATTTGTCCTTGTCTTCTTTGGGGGGTTGGACTGGGGGTGTGGGAAACATTAGCCATGGGAGCTCCCCCACCATATTGCCTTTGTTTCCCAGTGATCATGTGGCATAGCAGGCAGAAAGGGTCCCCACATTGCCTTTGTCAGTGGAAACTATATAGATGTGATCTACGGGAAGCTTCTGTCATCTTGTATTTGTTGCCAGTGGTGAACAATTTTTTGTGGGTAAAACATCTTTTTCCGTATACTTTTGCAGTTAACATATCTGCTGTTACTGTGTTGCTAATGTGTGTCGTATTCCACTACTTTGAGCTTTTAGTAAATTGTTATCTCAACCCACAGTGTCTCCTTTATGTTCTCTCCCCTGCTGGAAGGGGCGGGGGGAAGGAGAGTGATTTATTGGGAGTTTAATTTCCTGCTGGTCTTAAACTAGCACATAGGGGAACTGCTGAACTCTGGGATACAAGAGAACCCCAAAAACCTATTCAAATGCAAACTGTTTTAAAAGCTCCGATTCTGGGCAGTCTGGGACTGGTTTAGCTCAGCTTTGACGTTGGAAGTGTGGAGGTTGGCCTGCACTATGCACTGCAGAACTCCCTGGAAACCCTAGAGCTGGAGCAGGGTCTGGGGCCAGGGCAGGCATGTGCAGAGAGCAGCTCTGCTAAAGACATCACAGTGGGATGCACACGCTGACAAGTTCTGCTCCCTGCCCTGGGTCCAGGGCAGGTGTCACCAGGAACAGCTCTACACTGGCCAGGCACAGCATGCTCGTTGAGAATAATGAGAGACCTTTTTAGGCAAAAAAATTTTTAAGGTATTTGTAGACCCCACCTTCAATCATCAGAGCAAAGAGAACCAGCTCCAGATAGGTAATTATAAGAAATTATTTACTGTTCCCATTTTATATTTGGCCTAATTTAACAGCAAATATACAAACACAGCAGAATGATGCACTCAGGTGCCACCCCTCCGATAGGCAACCTCTTCATTTCATAACCAACTTTTGTCCCATGGACCTCATCTAAACACACAGAAGCAGCCAGCAAGAAAGCTACAGACTTAGTGCAGTCTTCTAGCCCTTCACTGAGGCTATCAAAGTCTGCTAGAAGAACATAGAACCTGCAGAAAAATAAATTACATTCCAAAAGGAGAAAAATAAATACAATACAGTCTGAATCCTTGCAGCACCAGCATGATTTTGCTTCAGTCAGAGTTTAAAAGCCTCACCTCAAAAGCTATTTTCATCTTTCAGAAAATGCATTTTAAAAAACCCAACAAACTAATAAAGCCTACATAGCACTGTCCAGCCCTTCATTCCACCCCCTCCAGAGATTTAAACCCTCACGGTGCTTGCCAGGTAGCTCTCTGTCTCTCCTTCCACTAGGCTGATAATGCCAGCAACAGCCAAGCTGGATAAAGCTGTTCCTGGACATAAAATGCAAACGGCTACTGGACTAAAAGAACAATAAGGGGGTGTCTGCCTGTCACTACCTAAATTCCTCCCAGTTTTGACTCCTGTAGCAAGCACATCTGCTTCACATGGAGACCGCATCTCTGACCCAACCTGCATTACTCATGGTCACACAGGTGGCATCCACAAACTAACGCTCAGAAACTTCAACTTCTGATCTACCTTCAAGCCAGATATATACAACAGCAGAATTTCACTTAAGCTTTTCTTCTAGCTGGAGCTATCTGAGGAGCAAAAAGTACAGCATTCATCTGTTGAGTCCAGACCTGCTTTCAAACACATTTTCCTTCACACTTCAGTCCATACAGCCATGGCTAATAACACTCATATATCAGCAATTTTCATCCTGTGGTTCACACTCCTCTGGAGGCAGGGAGGAAGACCACAAACAACTTGAGAGATATCCACAAAGAGTGTCTGAGAAAAACAGGTTTCTATACACATTATAGTAAACCACTTATGGGCCCATAAAAATTTCACACAAGTCCCTTGTAATTTGGAGGGGAGGCTCCAAGAGCCACTACTGTCCATTGTAATATCTCAAAGATAGAGAAATCTCTGACTTAAGACCTCAAAACCCCACATTATTTTACCAGCTTTGCCCCTTCAGCATAGCAATAGACAGGACTTATCACTGATGTGTGCCTCAGTCTCTCTACCTATAAAATAAGGGGGAAATAACTGCATTTTTAAAAGATCTGATTTAAGATTAAATAAATGTTGTTTAAAAGGTGTGTGTTGCTACTGTTCTGCCTTTAAAGTTCACCTCTGTAAATCTCAATACATCGGATAGTTGCCTTGAATTCCTGAGTCTCCTGTAATCAAACCCTGGAATTCAACACTGAAGTCATAAATCTATCTGGAACTATCCTGTTTGCCCACATATAAATAATTGTTGTGGAGTTGGTTTAGTGTTTATACATTGAGGGCAGAACGCTACAATATAGTGTAAATATTAATGTAGTTGGTGACAGTTACATGTTCTGTGTTTGCTAGCAATTGACACACAAATCACAGAAAACAGATCACATAAAAATAGAGCAGGAACAGAACGCAAAAAGCATTGGTCAACGTGGCAGGGAAACCATGCCAGCATTATGACACCATTAAGGCAAAGCTTCTCAAACAGATTTGTCCTGTCAACACAGGGACAGAAAGAGATGATTGCATATAATCTGTATGTTAGCAGAAATACTTCAGTTGCTTCCCAGCTGTTGGGCAGAATTTAGCAATATATAAACCTTGCATACCTTCAAGGATGCCTTGCTAGTGCAGACCTTGAAGGATGTTGTTTCTTCAAGTAAATTTGCTAATTTATTATTAAGCACCCATAAGATCTTGTTAAAGAACCAACAAGCCGTTGTGCTACCTATTGTCCAAACACAGATTTTATTTTTTTTTAACATTACTCCTGTTTCAGCAAGCATAGAATCACTGGTTTAATAATTATATGAATATTTGGGATCTCATACACAATTCTTACATGTTACATGACTTGGCTTTTACATGGCTTTGCTTTAAAAGCTTTATCTGTATTTCTACTCCTTCCTGGAAGAATCCCACAGAAGAGCTTCTATATATGCTTATCACTTTTAAAAATGCATGACTTCATTAGAAGAAGTCTCAATTCTGGTCTGTAGAAACATGACCCAAAATCAGTTGAAAATCAGTGGGAGCTTCCCATTGGGTAGTCTGGACCTTGAAAAGCCCTTACAAGTCATCTAACCTTCATTATGCTACACACTATTTAGTACAACAAATGAATCCTCCTGGCACTCTCTATTTCTTGTAGTGTGTTTCTTCAATTTCTACCTTCCGGGAAGCTTCTTTTGCTTTTAAATATAAAGGTAAAAATCTGGTTTGACCTCATGCTCTCCAGAACTCAAGGAAACTTGATAGGCTATCAGCACCGATCATGACTACGTCCTTCCCCTACCCATTGCCGTAGCTGCTGCTTCCCACAGTGCAAGCAGTTCATTCCCAGTCTTGCTCAAACACACATGGTTTCAGTGCAGAAAGCTGTAACTGAGCCTCTCAGGCTGAACGGGACACAGGTCACAAGTTGCCTCAGCCATGAAGAGCCCAACTCAGAGGTGTCACACACTGGGCAGAGCCCATCTCCCCAAGCTTTCCGGGTGTATCTGTTCACACGGACAAACCCAGCAGGATTCCTGCAGACAGAAATACACACCCTGAGCAAAACTTTTAAAGGAGTGAGATTCTCATTCTCATCCTAAACATTTAGGTTAACTTTGGCATGCTGATCAAGATCTACAGTAGTACAGTGCCCTAGCTTTCAAAATAATACAAAGCAGCTCTGCCACGCCTCCCACAGCTGTGAACAGGGCTACAAAGGTGCTTATGCTGTTCTAACTACTCTCTTAGGGGAAACAAATAGGAAAAGAGTTACTACTTGTAAAACAGCAAGTCTGTTATAATGCTTTCAGGGAATGTTTGCTCTTTAGTCTCACCTTTGTTCTTATCCTGCAGCAGAAACAGTACTTAAAGTTTCAAACACTTCATTCAGTATAGAAACTTGAAGCCTACTTCTTTCAAATGCATATTAGTCTGAAGGGCTTCACCTAGCCTAGCATTGTGAAACCTACTGTGTTATGCAAAACCCATTCTAGCTTTGGGCCAAAGGGGTTAGTGCCCAGGCAGCGCGCTGTTAATTCCAAACTGTTTCCAAGAAGTGATGTAGCTACACACAGCTGTATACACCCATAGGTTATCAGGGTCAGCGCGTTTGAAGTATATGAGGTGTTCATGTCACACCATTCTGACCCTGGTGTTCCCTCTGCCTGAACCTGACCCCTGGAAAGCTATATTGATTAACATCAGGAGCTGACCTGCAAGTCTATTCCCCTTCCCCTCAAATTACCATCTTCTTAAGAATTCTGTGTGTATACTTTACCAACAAACACAAACAACAAGCTAAGATATGGCTATATCCACCAGCTAGCTAGTCTTCCTGCCATTAATGCCTTAAGGATTAAATCCTAATGGTAACTTGTGGGTCAAGTAACTGCTAAAGGCTGCTTAAAACTACCTATAAATCTTGAATTAAAAAAAAAAAAAAATCAAAGTCTACAGTGTTATCTTCTTAGTGTTATCTTTTTGATTCTGGATAAAGGGAAGAGAGCAATAAAGTGGAGGCCAAAACTATTTCATATTTACATTTTACTCATTTTGATAGTTTCCACTTCAAGGTAAATCAATTTGTTCTGCTCCCATGAAGGTTAGTCCTTTCATCTGGCAACCAAACTCTTATCTATTTGTCCTGTACTGCCATCTCTCTCTGAAGCAGTGTTCCTCCAGGATGTCTTGAGTATTCTTGGGCTGCAAGTATCTAGCACAAGATGTTTGGTTTAGGTTTGTTTGGTGTTCTTTTTTTAGTATGTCTTAGAAGAATTAAGGCTGAATGTCACACAGTGCCAATATTAAATCCATCTTTAAAACTCCAAGGAGTTAAACCTGGACAGCCAAACATTCTGATTCAGCAAGTTTTCACCACAGGTTGGTAGGAAGACAGAAACAGGAATGGATATCTGTGTTAGCAGCAAACCAACATGAGTTCTACACAGCAATTAGCAGGATCAGCCACACAATACTGCAAGAACATTTTACATAATGCCCACAGAAATCTTGATCAGGATTAAAAAAAAATACAGAAACTGAAAAATACTTCTAAATATCACCTTGTTCTATTCCAAGAGGAAAAAAATGCAATAAAGTGAGACTGTTTCCCTTTTGAATTACAGCTCAAAGGTCATAAAGTAAATATTATGGTAACCCACCACTAATTTAGGATGGAAGGAGGCTGCATCCTCCAAAACCAAGAGACCTCACGGGGGTATGGCTTAGTGGACTCTCTCCCTTTATTCAAATAAAGTTGCAGGACTCCTCTGTCTCCTTTGTGGACACTGGCTTTTCACAGCATGATTTTCCACACATAGGGGATTGCAAGATGCTGCAAAATTCAGCAATGCTAATTCATGCGGTGTGACAAAGTAGATGTATTTGGGATTTATTTTCCAAGCTTCTTCTTCTAATTTCCACTATCCTGGTAAAGGTGATTTTTTTTCCCTCCCTGTTTATTTTAACCAACCACTCTCATTTACCTCAGGTTGAAACCTCCCTTACTTTGACTGGCAGAACAACTTGCAGTGAAGTCTCTTAAAACGGAGCAAGAGGTCAAAATGGAGACTTCACAGAGCAACTCCAGAACCAAATCTTTCGAAGGGGCAGATGGAACATGCCTGGCAATGAGGCCCAGCCCTCAGCAGGCATTTCCAACACCGAGGCCGCCGGCTGAGCCGAGGCACCAGCACTTTTGGCACGGCCCTAAGCACACTGGCCTGTCCAAAAGGCTTGCTGACTTTAGAAACGCTAGCATGTAAAATGTGATGGAGACAAAAACGCTCAGCCCCCGGGCACACAACAGCCTGGAGTCCAGTCTCCCTCACGAGCCGTTTTAGAAAGAGGCCTGAGCACAGCTCTGAGCACCCCAGTGACGTGAACTCCCAGCACCCACACCCGTGAGGTAACTCCGTGAGAAACCACAGCAGGCACACGTTCTCTGTGCCAGTAACCACCTCGGCAGGCACTGCACGCCCCGCCTGGGCTGTGTGGGGCTGGGAATGCGGAATGGCGGCGCGGGGCCCTGGGCCGGAGCCCTCAGCCTCATTCCTTGGCCCAGCCAGTCTCAGGCCCGGGGCAGGCCTGGCCTCCGCTGAGGGACGCGCCTCCTCCTCTACTGTGGGAGACGGGTTTGGTCTGCTGGACGGATGGTGACGAGAGATCTCTGGAGTCAAGGCTGGTTTTGGAGCATGCTGTTTATTGCAAAGGTCGTGGGTGAAGGGGCCTTGCAAAGAGCTGCCAGCCGCAGCTCTTAGCCAGCCCGAGAGAGAGATGGAGAGTAAGAGGAAGAGAGTAAGAGAGTAAGAAGTAGAGTAAGAAGAGAGTAAGAAGAGTAAGAAGTAGAAGGTGAGAGAAATGGCTTCAGTTCCCATTACAATACATTAAATCTTCTTCTATATTGAATATTCTAATTTACACTAACCAATCTAGTACAAGATACAAATCCTATAGAATTCACATACAGCCTATAAGAATCATTACATTAGCCTATTGTGTTACATTTTAAACCTTACAAAATAATCTTTGAACCCTTCCTTCCAAGCTACTGGGGTCTGCTCTGACCCTTGGACTTTCGGTAAGGAGAAGGGCATTGTTTAATCAAGAGGGGATTACTTTCAGCCGGCCAAGCCGTTGTCTTTTCCAGTTGTTCAGTAACCGATGGCTTGGCATCTCAGACATCGAAACTTGCTTTCAATTCTATTTCGCTTACATGTTTCATATTCTCAAAATCTAAGAAGTCATATTTATAAGGCTTTCCTGTTTCATCTTCCCCGACACTCTACCAAATAAGTGGTATTACCACTTACCACCTTACCATGTAAGGCACCAAATCCTGAAATTGTGTGCTTGGCGCTGTCAGGAAGCTCATGAACAAGGCGGGTTGTGCTGTCTGTGTATAGTGGGGGGTACAGCAGTTGGAATGGCAGAACTTCTTTGCTTCAGCAGGTGAGTCAGCTGTTAGTACTGTCAGGAAAATCCACACCAGAGGATTTATGTCTGAAAGGAGGCAGAGGAGTCCTTCAAATTTATTTAAATAAAGGGAGAGAGGCCACCGGGCACACACCCATGGTGATTTCTCCCTCTGGGTTTTGGAGGGCGCAGCCTCCCTTTTATCCTAAACTCCCGGCTGCATGTTACCCTCTTCCTTTCCCCATTGCTGAGGTACTAGGAAGGTACAGCCTTCCCAAATTGCCTTACACATATTCCTCCCTTGAACCTATCATTTTACCCCAAAGTTCAGAAGTTCAGCCCTGTGCGGACCCTTGTCTATCTCAGGAGCCAAACTGTCTGGGCTCTGCAACAAACCTGCTGCCCGATGTCAGTAGAGACATTAAATCCATTTCAAAGACATTAACACCCATACCTTTACCCATCAAATTATTTTTAAAGACATTAACACATATCTTTCCTCTCAGTACCAACGAGAAAAGGTGAATCTCAAGCTCGAAAACCATTCTTAGTTCAAGAGGATGCTAGCTATATAGATAAATGCATTGATTTTTTTTTTCAAGTGCTGTGGTTGGCTTTTTGTTTATAAACTATTAAATAATGATGCCTCAATCACACCAATAATGTCTGTTAGGGAGGGAAAAGATATTGGGCTGTTATTGTTAGTCAGGAGCTTGCAAACACTCAGGGATCAAAGCATCACTCTCGTGAAGATCCTGAGGCAAACAAGTTCCCTGGACTGCCGGAGCGGGGCTCAGGATGGACAGTGCTGAGCTTGCTGTTCATGGCACAAGTGTTCTGGTCCTGAACCAAAGGGTGCATGGATAAAGGCCAATTTCTGATAGTTTTAGGCCAAATTCATCTAGCCCAGAGGACTTGTAGTTTTCTTCTAGTAATATTGTTCAGTGAAATAGCTCAGGCATTTTCTAAAATTAAAAGCTCCGTCAATACTGCTTAGATGCAAGTAAGGAGGACATTAGCTGGGGCTCATGCTATGACTGAGTTTCCTCTCTAGTTTTGTGGCTTGAAATCCAGTTGTGTATAAAATTCTTAGATTGGATTGGTTTTGTTGTTTTTGTTGTTTTTGTGGTTTTTTTTTTTTTAATCCAGTATTATAAGGCAGTAGATAACACCAACTAAGACGGTTGTTTCTAGTGCAACACATTTTTTTCCTCATAGGCCTGCTGGTTCATAAGTTCATAAGCTGTACAGCAAGAGTTCATCTCTGGTCTAAAGCTAGCAGAGAAACCACTCAGCACCAGCTAGACTGGTTTTCCTGAGGCTGAAAGCTGGAGGTGATTTGTTCCTTTCATGGTGGCCAGTAGTGCATCAGTTGTGCAGAGAAGTACTCCTGAATAGTGCGGTTATTTTTCTGGTGTTTTTCCATGGTAAAGTAGCAGGGACAGCAAAACAGCATGGCATACAAAGTTACTCCAGATCTCCACTGTGATTTATTTATGTGTAATTTTTTTATCTCCTTGTGTCAATATCTGATATAATTCTACAGGGAAAACATGTCTGTCTATTACCTTAATCCTTATTGCTATTTCCACAGCCCTGGAAAAGATTTTTTTCTTTGCCCCTTAGTTATTGTCGTATCACCAGGCAATAAACNATATAATATAATATAATATAATATAATATAATATAATATAATATAAATAATAATAAATTTGAGTGGGGAAGCAACATAAATCAGTGCTGCTTGTATGGTTTGGCAACTTGTCCTAATTTGTCCTAAACCAAGCACTAATCCTTAACTATCCTGGTGAAGTTCAGGTATTTTTCAAGTTGGGAGAAGACCTTATATCAGGAGGAGGCCAGTGCCCAGTGTTTGCCTCCCTCATTAGCTGTCTTTAAACCAGTTAAACTGTGCAGCAGCTTCATAAGGCTTTTAGGAAAGGCTTTATCTTCTTGACCCAGGAGTGAGGTGTTTCACCTCATTTTCAGGCATACTTTATAAAGAAGTTTCATAGTACTTATTAGTGCAACACACTGTTCAATACATATGAGAATAAGTCTCACATTAAGAAAAATGGTAAAGGTTTTTTAGTTTGAATTAAACCTAGAAAAATTTGATGCCTAAGGAAATATAGAATGTATACAGTTTTTAATGGTAAAGCTTGTTCTTCTACATCAGTTGAGAAAACTATTTATCTCTTCCAATAAACTCTGCTAAATTAATTTGTCAGCATAATTCACCTACCTAGGAATAATTCACCTTTCTCCTGTGGATATAGTATGACCTAGTGTGGTGACCTTTCATAAACTAAGACATTGTATATCTCTGATGCAGCCTAGGTAATCTTCATGTGTATCAGAACAGCTATCATTGTTTTAATTGTTAGACTTAAACTCCTACCCCTAAAGCCAGATAATTGAATGCTATAATTTTTTTTTTTCTGTCTCAGTACAAAATATTTCTTAGTCACTTTAGCATAACACACCTTTAAAAATATTTCTAAGCTCCTTCTCAATGTCATTTCCAAGGAACATTAATTTACTTCACTGCTTTGATGCTTTCTTTTTTTTCTTTATCAATTAGCAAATCATTCTAGGTCCTTAGGCATCAAATTNAGATAACACCAACTAAGACGGTTGTTTCTAGTGCAACACATTTTTTTCCTCATAGGCCTGCTGGTTCATAAGTTCATAAGCTGTACAGCAAGAGTTCATCTCTGGTCTAAAGCTAGCAGAGAAACCACTCAGCACCAGCTAGACTGGTTTTCCTGAGGCTGAAAGCTGGAGGTGATTTGTTCCTTTCATGGTGGCCAGTAGTGCATCAGTTGTGCAGAGAAGTACTCCTGAATAGTGCGGTTATTTTTCTGGTGTTTTTCCATGGTAAAGTAGCAGGGACAGCAAAACAGCATGGCATACAAAGTTACTCCAGATCTCCACTGTGATTTATTTATGTGTAATTTTTTTATCTCCTTGTGTCAATATCTGATATAATTCTACAGGGAAAACATGTCTGTCTATTACCTTAATCCTTATTGCTATTTCCACAGCCCTGGAAAAGATTTTTTTCTTTGCCCCTTAGTTATTGTCGTATCACCAGGCAATAAACTTATTTTTCTGCAATAAAATGCAAAATTAAAGTGAAAACAAATAGTCAGTTTATACTGGTAGACACCACCAGAAAATTGTGTAGTATTTCAGTTAACTTAGGAGCACTTACATAATAGGGAAGAATGTGCTGTGCAAATTACCTCTTTCTTCAGTTGAGAATTCTACTCCTAAGTGACCTCTCCAATGTGCTGGTTTTTTTCCATGCCTACCATGACTCCCATAGTCTCTAGGCAGGAAATGGTGAACTGTGAATGACTTTCCACCCATTTAGAGATTCTGGCAAGTCTGAGTAATGATCACTTCCATTCTGAAAACAGCTGCAACAGAGAATGTTTTAAGTTGCTAAAGATTTTCCTAACTAATAATTCCTCTGCATTTCCTCTATGTATGGCAGAGTGATACTGTCATTTGTATAGTGTAAAATGTTCTAGACTTTGCCCAGCAAAGATATAAAGCAGGGTTAATTTTTATTTTCTGCATATGGAACATGTGTATTTAAACTACAGGGTTTAAAAAGTGGTCTGGGGATTTCATATTAAAATAGCTATAATTTAATATTAAATATAATAATAACAACTAATATAATATAATATAATATANTCATAAACTAAGACATTGTATATCTCTGATGCTGCCTAGGTAATCTTCATGTGTATCAGAACAGCTATCATTGTTTTAATTGTTAGACTTAAACTCCTACCCCTAAAGCCAGATAATTGAATGCTATAATTTTTTTTTTTCTGTCTCAGTACAAAATATTTCTTAGTCACTTTAGCATAACACACCTTTAAAAATATTTCTAAGCTCCTTCTCAATGTCATTTCCAAGGAACATTAATTTACTTCACTGTTTTGATGCTTTCTTTTTTTTCTTTATCAATTAGCAAATCATTCTAGGTCCTTGCTTCCACAGATAGAGTGGCAGTCAAGAAGCTTTAAAGTTGCACTCCTTTATTAAAGGAGTTTCGCATTACATTATTTTGTTTTCAAAGTGCGAGGGATACTTGTATTAAGTTGCCGTGAGTTATGTTTTGTCATCCTTAGGCAGACCAGGGCTTCTCTGTGAATAGTGCTGGTGACATCAATGACATAAATGAAATGTGGACTACCTGGGTTATCAATATGGGAATCTGACCTTAGGAATTCATTGTTCTACACTTCATCCATATGAAGAAGTAAAACTTTAGTTCTCCTTTCCATGCATTATGTAGCCATGGAAATTTGAAAGTAGCATATATCAAGCCATATACAGACTAGGAAAGAGCTTGTTGGGTCAAGCTCTGTCATCATCTTCTGGAGAAGAGCCATTGCTCATTTAATTAGAATACATGGAACGTGGTCCAGGCTCTGCAAATATCATCTGCAGGTAGGTAGCTATCAGAGACAAATCTCCTGAGATGTTTGTGGCATTTCTAGTTAAGAATTCTGTCTGTTTTGCCTCAGTTTACTGTCAAATATACTACGGCAATCACTTCATGTTTGTTAAGATAAAAGTATCTTGTGCTATTCTGAGGCAAAGCTGCAAATCCTCTGGCAAGCAGTCACCTGCAGGCTGACTCAGTGAAGTAGAAACAAGGAGACTGTTACCAGTGTGAGTGGAGGGATTGCAGTCTGGGCATTTTACAAGTTACACTGTTTGACCTTCAGCTTGGGTGGTCTGACCAGCCTGCCTAACTCTGTAAGTGTGCGGGAGTTACACCTCGCAGGGTTCTGCACGTGTTTATCCCCGAAACCAAGGGAGTACATTAGTGAAGCTGCATGCACGATGCTGCCTAATGGTGCTCCTTCTGCTGGGGATGGAGTCAGTGACTCAAAAGGGATTATGTTTGTTGACAGAGAGCACATCTGGCTGCCATATAGCCATGCACTCCAGAGGTCTAATTCTGTCCTGAGTTACTCCCCATCTGGGTCGTGGCTGTAACTCTTCCAGATGTGCCACAGATTGGTAAATATAATTCTTTTATCAGTGTCTAAATTTGGACAGAACTTGGTTTTCAGTATGTGCCTGTAGATTTAATTTAATTTTAGTGATACATTTGGATTTAGGGGGCTAATTATAAGCACTTGGTCTGTGCCTAGACCTGTAACATGAGTGTTTCTTGACCAGAATACACAACTATTGGAATAAGGCTGCCCAAGTTCCTTGCTTTATTTAAATTAGTGGGGTTTTTCTTGAAACATTTGGTTTCTTGGATAGAGCAGTTGATATACATGTGAGTATGTATATGAATGTCTCTATAAAGAAGAATGATGATGATAAGCTTTTGACCACCTTCATGCTCTTTCCCAGCGTTGAATGTTAGGATTGTATAGTGCTGCAGCAAGAACAGAACCACAGTCTGGAACTTTATCTCTTCTGCAGATAGGTTTTTTTGGAAGGTTTTCTAGTATCTATTCTTGTTTTTAGGAGTGGTGCTATCCATTTTAGACTTTCTTGTGCGTATGATAGAGTAGCAGCATAAACCTTACTTTAAAGGAAAAAGTCACAGATTGATAGCTCTTGTAAGCATTTGTAAAATCCCTTTTTCCACATTTAGATGGCTCAGATAGGTATGGATGCTTCTGGTACTAAATTTTTAATTAATTACATATTTAATCTGTGTAATCATTAATTCTAATTTTATTTTTTATGATAACTTAAATTGTTTCTTCTTTTTATGGATGTTTCTCCAAGACAAAGAAAGAAATGTATCTAGCACATATTGTAGAAACTCCAATTAAAGTTGCATATCTGCTTTTCACCATACTATGGCTGATTTCTGTGTACTTCCTTAATCAATTTAGCATATTTATTATCTATAAGCTTTTGTTACATTCTGCTCTTCATGTATGAATTCACAGCTTCCATACCACCCATACCACCACTTCCTGAGAGGCCAGGAAGTCAGGTGAAAATGTGATGGACTTCTAGGACAATGAGGGTGCTTTCAGCTAGGTGCAGAAAATGTAGTGGCTGTTGAATATAGCAAAAATATTTTGATAAATGTATTCTACTTGCTTGTATGTTTTCATATTGTATTTTGATAGGATTCCTATTTATTTCCCTTTGGTACCCACAGGGTGCATTGTGCAGTAGCTGTACAGTCAGGTAGCTTGCAGGCTCACTGCTCTTCTGTGTGTGTCCTGAATGTAAAAGGGATTTAATGGAACTGATCTAGTAAGCATGATCCAAAGGAATGAGAATAAAACTTGGTGTCATATCATTGAGCTTATATTTAGATGATGACAATGATTAACTTTCTTACTCCTTTTCTACCTGTAAAATTGGTATTTTCATTTATACCTTTCTAACAAAAGGTTTGATTTCCTTAATTACTACCCTGAACATGACAGCTGGTAATATGGATGTTGAATCATTAATTCTTGATTTGTAGCTTTCTTTAGAATTTCATAGGGATCTCGAATTTGATAAATCACCTTTTCATTTCTTTTGGGGAATATTCCAGTAAGTCTGCAATATTTGCTTTCTGTTTCTTGTTTTGTTTGTTTTTGTAAAATGTTATCAATTTACAAGTGTTTTGTAACGAATATCTCCACTGTAATTTCCTTATGCTGAACAGACTCATTCCTCAAATACCAGGCTCATTAAGCTCATGAAGTAGTTTAAAATACACAGTTAGCTACTTTGAAAGTAATAAACACACACGGGAAGATTCAAAGCTTTTTCATTTACCCATCCATTTTTTCCAGCGGCTCTTTGCTCCCTTTGCTGGTTTTCTCCCTTTAACCATCTTTCTGGAGCTGCATGGAGAGGAGGACAATAGTGCCGTGCTTTATCAGCCCATGAGTACCTAACGCACCAAAGATCTTTCTCCTCAGTTCAGTAAGTTGTAAGGGTACAAGTTACGGATAAGGGGTCAGATGACTGTTCAAAATTATGAAGACAGTGGGTCTAGATTTTCTTTCTGCTACTTTGAATTCAGTTGTTTTAACTGCCCTGACCTCACTGGAGCTAACTGTGTGTGAGTAGTGTAATGCAGTAGAGAATCTGGTCTACACAAATGCAGAAGAAATCTAACTGATGTTTAATTAAATGATAGTTGTGGGCTTTCCCTCTAAGTGTATGTAATATGGGGTAGTACTACTCATTTTAACTCAGATAATTAGAAATCTAACCTATCTTTTTTATTTGCAGGATCATAATTCTGGTCATAGTGACTAGAAACTCTTTCTGTGGATTCTGTGCTGAGCTTATTTCAGCTGCCACCATTTAAAGTTCTGCCTTTGCTTCTCCCCAGCCCAGCCTGATTCTTCCACATGAGCTTCATTTGAAAATTTTTTAACAATCTATCCTCTGACATAAGCCATGGTGCATTTTACAAGAGTAGACATATTTGTGGGTTCCAGATAGGATGGATACTTCTAGCTTTGAGATTAATATCCCCTTAAGAAATAGGACTTTCCAGTAGGTTCCTTTTGTGATAGGCCACAGCTGTGTCTCTTCAAAGACAGAAGAGGCTAAAGGGGCTCCTGCTCTCCTCTGACCTGCTTATTTCCTGCTAGTGGTTAATAGTTTCATAGATCTGAGAACTGCTTCATAGTGCAGAAGTTAATCAGGGAAGTAGTTTAAAAACTTAATTTCTAATATCTTCATTCATCTTAATGAAAAGTGCAGCCCACCCCAATATTTACTTGCTTTACACAATAAAAATTGTGTGGTTTTTTTTGCAAAGCGGCAGTTAAGTATGCTTATGGTTATCTCTGTATTTGTATTACTTATTGTATCATGCTGAAATAATATAGACAAATAGACCTAATAAAAGCTGGTTTGTGAAGAATTTGATTGGTCCTGCTCATACTGTTCAAATGAATGTTTGAGCTCAAATGAGTGAGCTAGCTGTCATGGATGCTGTTTTGATCTGATCATTTAAACCTTTATAGGCAGCAGTGAACCGCACTACTTTTTTGTGGGTAGAACTGACTACCAAATTCTGGTTGTCAGATACTTTCTGTCATCTTTAATGGACAAAAAGACCACTCTGCAACTTGTCTGGGCTGTAGCAATGTCAACAAGCACAGTCTAGGTAATGTGTTAATTAATATAAGGCCTGCTATTTATAAATGTGTGTAGTGGTGTGTGGGTTTGGGGGAGTGTTACTTATGATGTTATGGATGCTCTGAGTTCCTATTCCATGGAAATCCTTTTCCATGAGCTGATAACGATATTAAAACTCAGAGATGGTTTTCAAAGGTTGGGATGTTTAGGTATTTTCTGTGTAAACTGAAGGAGTGTGGGCCTTAACAAATGAAATGCTTGTTCTGAAAGCACAAATACTTTCCTGTCTAGGTTTCCCACAGTGCTGTGTACAGGATGCTCTACAACATTAAAATAAACACAATGATGATTCTGAATATACATCGAAATGTATTGCCTCTCATTTTTTACTTAAAAACTGTCATAGTTCAATATGGAATTTTTTTTGGTAAGAAGTGGAAGGAAAACACCTTATCAGTATGTCTCAATTTTAAAATTTGGAAATATGGAAAAGGAATGAAAAGATTTTATTTAAATTCTGTATTCTTTATTTTAAATGTCAGATGCTTTTTAAAAAATTACTGCTGAATCAAAACCAGCTAGGTATAAAAACAAAAAGAGTTGGGGAGCAGGTTGGTAGCAAACACAATAACTCTGTGAGTTAGCTTTAAATCTGCTATTCTGCTTTCAATGATATCCAAAAACGCACTGACTTGAAACTTAGTTATTGTCCTATGTTTAAGCTCCATGCAGTATATGGGTGATTTGTACTTAAAATGAGTCAGTTCCTTTATACTTTGGATACTAATATATACTGGGAGAAATCACTGGGGAGACCTTGATTTACGAGGTCAGCAGTGCCAGATCCCTTTATTCTGTTTTCCTTTGCACTGGGGACCTGAATATAGGCAAAGGATTTAGTTCATCTTCTGGCGATATCAAACAGCATGCCTTCCCATGCATGATCCTACAGCATTTTCTTGTCCTATACCAGCTTCTCAAAATAATTCTAGTTTACAAGTATGATGTGATATTGCCTAGATTACCAAGGAGCACAGTGTATGGACATAAATGCATAACCTCATTTCAAAAATTAATTCTCTCTCTGCATTTTTCCTGACCAACTGCTTGTTAAAGCATACAGTGGCATTTGCATGTGAGGCTTTCTCTCCTCCAAGATGTGCAGGCTAGTAGCAAATGGTTAAGTAACATGATAAAATACTTCTTTAGAGGAGCGTGTGCGTGTGTGTGTATATGTGAAAATATATAAACAAAATGAAAGCAAGCGAGAAAGTGCTGAGGGTTTTTGACCATGTCATGAGCAAGGTATTAACTGTTGTCTGTGCTGGCTGTAACATCCTCCCACTTTGCACTGCACTTGTTTCACATGTGGTCAAGGGGTAGAAGACAGAGCTCTACACCCTCTTCCCTAGTCATTGGGTCTGAATGTAGCCATGAGACTCCACTCAGCAGTGTCTTCCTTCAGTTAAAGCCACTAAAATGGTTTACCTGGCCAAACATGTGGCTACATTGCTGCCATCAAAATGCTGGTAATTAAGCAGTCACAATAACTTGCAGTGACGTTTTGCCCCACTGACAGCTGATATGCCAGTCTGATGCATTATAAATGCACATTTTAGAAATGTACTTAATCCTCACATAGAATATGTAGGCTCAGCTCAAGCATTGCAAATGAGCACATGAGGATTGAACCAGTAGTGTGTTTTAAGGCAAGTGGTAGGATTTTAGGGTGAGTAGTAGGAGGCTTTATGGACTTTATGTATATAATGAATTTTGCAAGAGGGTGAGAGGTAGGCAGTTGATTAAGTTGGTTGCTCTCCCTGTAAGAAACACTAGCTGACTCCACTAATTGGATCCCAGATGCAGACTGATGCATCTAACTGTAAACATTGGAGACTTCAGGAAAATCTTTGTCAGCTATAAATGAGAGTCACTCCAAGTCACTTCTTTAAATCATTTGATGCACAACCAAAGGTACTTTGAGTCAGGCCTCTGACAACTTGCAACCCTATTCTGGACAGTGTTTTAGACCCCAAAACCGTAGGACTTGTCAATGAATAGACCTCTGTCTGTGACCAAACTTCCCTCTGCTCTGTAATACTGTGGAGGAATTGGGATTTTTGCTCAAGCAGTTGTTTACAATCATTTGTTCCTGCTACACTGTGTCTTAGTTCACCATAAGGAGTTCGTGATTTCTATTAATGTGAAATACTTGCCTGCTAATGTAAATCAGCTGACATACCAAACCCAGGGTCAAAACCATGAGCATTATCACTAATGCTGGAAGAGGAAATGCTGCTAATATGATTAATTTTATAATGAATAGTCTTTTGAATAGCCTCTTATTCTCCATCTCATCCACTACTTGGCTGTTGTGAAGGAAGTATCACAGAAGCTTGTAAATTGTATATCCAACATTTAGCATATATCTTACAAATGCTAGGTTAGTGTAATTGTGTAGGAAAGGGAAAAAAAAAAAGATGATCAATGGTGGGAAGACACTCATGAGTGACACTGGAAATTTAAGAAGAGCTTGACCTCTACAGAGAGAGTTTGCCAGGCTTACCTCTGGAATACATGACAAATATCAGTCCATCATCCTCAGCAGCAAGATCTTCTCCAGGTTTCAGAAAGAAGTGGACAAAAACTTTACAAAACAATTTACTTACAGAAATTGTTCCTCAACAGGAAGTGGGACAAGTCCTGCTCTGAATTAAGGTCTCACTTAATAAACCTTAAAGCGAGCAGCCATAATATTGAGGAGAGAAATCACTTACACAGCTTGCCAAGAAAAGAGTACTGAGAAAAACTAATCAAGAGTTATGGAGGCTGGAAAGGATCACTGGATGAACAGTTATGTTTCCCAGGCTGCTTTAGGTGTCAGGGTACCAGATCAATCATATAGGATTTCAGAAGAGGCACGATAGACAGATCTAAAGCAACTACTTTGAATATTGTCTGACTTAGATCATCTGGCTTTGCCTCAGCCTATGCAAACATATGGGTTTCCTTTATTGTTAGGACTTGCCAGTATGTTTTATAACGTGGGTAACTTCTTGTCTGGGTATTTTTTTTTTCTTTTTACAATTTTTTCAGAATTTGTAAAGGGTAGCCAAAGGAAACTAGATCTTGGTGTCTGCCTCAGTAGATCTACTGCTATATTAGTTAGAAATTAGGCTACTTGAAGTCTATGACAATTTAATTCCTTATGAGATGCCCTGTGTGACTGATTATTTTTAACGGTTGCTTTATAATCCTCTGGGAAGATTTAATTTCTTAACTACATTTATAGGAGGAGGTTTTCATGTGAATACCAAGAATTTGTAGGATTTGAGTCTGTCTGGGTTTGACACTGGCTGGAAGCCAGGCACCCAAGAAAAAACATTTACTCACTTTCCTCTGCTATAGTTGAGCAGAGGAAGGGGAAAGAAATGACCAAAGGGGCTTGTTGGTTGAGGTAAGGATTGGTAAGAAACACTTTAAGGCCAAAACAGCCTCAAAATTTAAAAAGTATAAAGAAAAATTTATTAACAGAATTAAAAGAGGATAATAGAACTAAAATAAACCTTTAGAACACTTTCTCCTCCCCCCCAGCTCTTTTTTCCTTCCCACTGACAGGGCAGGGAGAAAAAACATGGGGTTCTTAGTTAGTTTGTCACGTCTAAAAATCTTTCTTCAGTTTGCTTAGAAAGAGGAGCCTCTTTTGCTATGCCGTGGGGTCCCTCCCCTGGGAGACAATTCTCAGTAAATTTCTCCAACGTGGGTCTAATTTTCAAGAGTAGCAGTCCCGCCTGACCTGCTACAATGTGAGTCCCTCTCACGGGCAAAATATTTTTCCTGAACTACGTGGGTCATTTTAGTTCATGGGGTATAGGCTTTTAAGGATGAGCTGCTCTAGTTTGGAAGCAAGGGTCTTCTTCTTCCATCCTTGGAAGCAAGAATCTTCTCTCTCTGTTCAAGTTTCTTACTAGATTACAAGTTTTCAGCATCCACATGCTCTAGCTTGAGTATCTTTTCTCACGGGCTGTGGGTACACTTTTACCTTCCCCCCATGCACTGCATGAATTACAGGGAAGAAGAGTTTATTGCATTATAGTCCTCGCCACAGCTTGCAGAAGCATCTCAGCTCCAATGCCTAGAGCACCCTCCTCCTCCCCCTCCCTCCTTTTCCCCGACTTTAGTGTCACCATGTTGTTCTCCTCACGTGTCTTCACCTTTTCCTTTTCTCTGACTAGGGAGAGAATTGGTTTGGTCTGTAGGATTGTTCGTTCTCAAGTTCTATCAGTTGAAAGGTTCTTACAGAGCTCTGCAGTGCTGAAAGGTTGGTCCCGTCTGGACTCCGCAATCAGGGAATTTCTCACCATGCCTTTCGCTGCTGGTCACGTGGTGCCCACCGGCCAGTGGCCCAACTCAGCACATCTCCTCATGCAGGGTGCCAAAAAGGAAAATCTGCCCTTCTGTTGGCAGCATGGCTAGCTAAAAGCAGCTAAGCAAATAAAGTTCATTGCAGGCCTTGCCGAGATAGCAGCAGCCGCGTGGCATCGCCCCAGCCGCATGGCAGCAGCCGCACCAATCTCGGCAGCGCAGCCACTCCCGGCTGTGTGGGTGCTCCCAGCACTAGCCCTGGCCTCACAGTCTAGGCCACATGGCTGCCTGTGGCACTGGGATGGCTCCTGCAGCAGGAAAGGGCCCAGCAGCCATCCTTACCCCTCGCAGAAGAGAACGAAAGAGGAATTGTGTGCCTTTTTTCCTTCTTAAATACATCATCACAGAAGTGTTGCTAACTTCTCTAATTGGGCCAGCCAATGTGTCCATTGTCAGAGCCTTTAGGGATTGGCTCTGCTGGACATAATAGAAGTTTTGAACAGCTTCTCTCTCAGAGGCAGCCTCTGTGGCTTCCTCTGCCCCCACTAAAAGCCAGAGTGGGTTAAACTAACACAGTCTTAGATCTGAAAGTTAATTTTTTAGGCTAAAATAATTTTATTATGATGGAGATCTCATAGTTAATCTTAGTGGTTGTTTCCTGAACCCACAACAGTATTTTTCTAAAATTCTGAGATTGGTCTTACTAATTACTAATCATTACAAGGCCTCTTCTGTTTTTGTTAATGCCAAACAAAATCCAGTTCTAAGCTGTACACACTCACAGAACCACCAGTGGGTAGAGGGGCAATAGGTTTTTATCTTCTGCTTTATATATTGCTTTTATGTCTATATAGGTGAATTGGCAAGCTTGGCAAGTGAATTTGCCATGGGAATTTTCATCTGAATTTACCTGAGGATCTCACTGATGTAGAACCATGGTAACGGGAACCAGGTGTTACACCCAGGGGGAAAATGCTGACAAATACACAGCACCCCAATTCAGCAAACAGCTTGAGTCAAACAACACCACCAGAAAACAATTTCCCCTCACCCATGAGATTTTGCCTGTACCCCACATAAAAATGGTGTTGGAGACTGCCATGGAAATCTTAATATAAAATCAGATTGGACACAGAACAACATTCAGTGTTTTTTTCACTCAATTAAGAAGGATTATGGACTAGGTTTGAAAAATTTTCAGATCCCTTGAACTCTACCTTGCTTTGTCAAGAGTTTCATTGATTCAAAAGTAAAGAGATTATTCCATTTAATGCCTATGAATTGTGTTCTTTCATCCAAACAGCACATTCCTAGAGAAAGTTCAAAAGGGTTCTTTTCAGGCTAGTTTGCATGAAAAACAGGAAATGGATAAAATCTGCATAGATGTTTAATGAATCATGATTATTTTGTGTGTAAACAGGAAAATAATGGATAATACACATAATCTTTGCATCATCAGAATCTCATTGTCAGGGCAGTTGTCAGGATTCTAGGATGCCAATTCGGGATTTCTTCCTGTCTACTATGGAAGTATGGCAGTAATTTACACACTCTTGCATAATTGATTTAAAAACACAGGATACCTGCCTTCTCCATCCATTCCAACCAGCCTTGCAGCTTGAGACCACATGAAACCCGCCCTGAACATGAGGCTGTTAAGCCTGGGGCAGTGGCTGTACAGTTTATCAAGCTCCTCTCTGCCCGTGCTGATTTGTAAGATCTGTCCTCAATTCCGAGGCTTAAGACAGGCTTTAGTGCTTAGCAAAGACATCAAAAAAAAAACTTCTTTGATTGACAAATGTGTAAACATTGGGATAAACTTCCAATGGAAACTTTGTTCTATGGGGAATTACACCTACATCTTTTTTTCATGTAAATTAACCAAAAATATTTGCATCTACAGCAAATGTTTGTGCACTCAAGGCACATGGCTAAGTTAGATTTTGTCTTCCTGCTGTTGTCATGCATATGGGTAGATCTTGATCTAGACTCCATCTTTCGCCACCTTCCCCATAAAGGGGAATTATTGTCTCCCCATAATTTTCTCAGAGAAACGNTCTTTCGCCACCTTCCCCATAAAGAGAAATTTATTTTCTCAGAGAAACATATCTGTATGAAACTATTCTTTGCACACTTATGTCTTTCTGCAGAGATGACTTTCTTATTGTTGTTTTGTCTAATTAGCGATCTGTGAGGTTTTACAATAATAATAACTAAAAAAACCTAAATCTGGTGCAAAGCTTGAGTGGCCAGCTGTTAAATAATTTGTTCATATTTGTTAGTTGTGCTGACACAGCATCCATTGAGCTTGGATATACAATGTTCCTGATTAAATTAAGAACATGAATGACCAAAAGATGACTTCAGCTCTTCTATAAGGAAAAAGCCCATTTTGAGTTTGTATTTGTTAGTGCACTGGCACTAAATATTTTGTGTGACAGATTTCAGGATTAACAAAAAAGAAGAGAGAAAATAGGTGTTTCGAGTTATTCCTGCAAACTGTTCCTATCCAGGACCATGATATCCCTATGAAGTTTTGTACATTTTTCTTAAAAATTTCTTTACCTTTTAGAGTTTGAACATGGTTGATTGTGTAGGTTGACCCTGGCTGAAAGCCAGATACCAACCAAAGTCACTCTATCACTCCCCCCCCACAACTGGACAGGGGAGAGAAAATATAACAAACATGAATTGAGGTAGGGACACGGAGAGACCACTCACTGATCACTGTCATGGGCAAAACAGACTTGACCTGAAGAAATTAATTGAATTTATTACTGATCAAAATCAGAGCAGGATGATGAGAAGTAAAACAAACCTTAAAAATACCTTCTCCGCACCCTNTCTTTTCCTTCTTAAATCTGTTATACAGAGGTGTTACTACTGTCACTGATGGGTTTGACCTTGGCCAGTGGCAGGTCCATCTTCCAGATGGCATTGGCTGTTGGACACGGGGAAGCTTCCAGCAGCTTCTCACAGAAGCCACCACTGTAGCCCCCCTGCTACCAAAACCCAACCATACAAACCCAATACATTGACTTTCTACACATGTTGTTTCTGAGATTTTAGGTAGTGACACATTGAATTGTGGTTGAAGTTGCATGTGCAGATTGTGTTTTTTCAATTATCAGCACTCTGGGAACAATTTTCCCTTTCTAAGTGATGTGTGAGCTTTTTTTTTTTTGACAAGTATGTTCTACAAATTGGAGAAAGGGAAGCACCATCTCATGGTTGAATATTGTTTAAAGTATTTCTGTAACCTGTCCTCATTAACTGAAAAGGTGTTGAAAGACTGTATTGCCCTTTTTGGAGTGGGAGCTAATCAAGTCTTCTGTAGGTGTGTATTCTGGCAGGAGAACAATTTAAATGTGATGGTTTAGGTAAGTGTATTCCCAATTGGTTCTTAATTTGATTTGCCTCATACAAGCAGATGAGGACCTGGAGCTTGGCTTGGTTGAGTTGTGTTTGTACACATCCATGCTGCTTTTTGCTTTCTGATGCAGCACAAGCAGCAGCTTCCCTATCAATCTATTGCTGTCTGTAAGCACCTGATAAGCAGGAGGAAGCACTAGCAGATAAGAAGATGGAAGCTGACACAATTTTCAGCCTTGAGCATTTGAAAGGGCAGCTGATTCTTACACTGAAAATGGGGTGCTATTTTCTTATAATACCCTGTTGGAGAGGGAGGGCCTTGGGAATACAATGCTTCTCTTCAGTGCAGTTCCTTGCACAAAATACTGAAGCTAAAATCTTGAGCTTTATTTGCTATGCTTAAGCTTCAGTTTCGGGACTGAAAACAATGTATTTTCATATCATTTACCAAGAGATTAGGTTGTCTGAGTATTTAGCTTGTTAAAATTATTTTTCTTGGAATAAGAGGTTACTCAGCCAAGTGGAGGGCAAATGGGTATTTTCCCAATAAAGTTTTGCTGTGCATGGTCAGGAATAGCAGATTTGGGCTATGGAACCCTGTGGTCTGCTTTGCTGTTGACTGTTCCTGACCACCAGAATGAGGGTGTCAGGGCAGGCCCTGGTTAAACGAGGTACAAAGCAATGGGACAGACATACATGACATGCTCCTGTGTTTTTAAAGACAAAGAGCAAAGGAAAGTCAATAAGCAATCTGTCCTCTTGCTGTTTGGCATGTTACAGGAGAAACTGTTTGTTTTCCCTCTTAATTCAGTATGTAAGGGATATCCAGTTAAACATGGGTTACACTACAAGCCCCAAGGTCAGTGTAACAAAATATTTTAGTATCCCTGAGGCCCATGAACTGTTTCAGAAATGCCTGCTGATATTGTTATTTGTAAGCTTAGAAAAAACTATTAGGTTTCAGGTCAGCAGAGGTTGGCTGTATAGCCTGTTCTTTTTAGTGCCAGCAGTCACTGTCCCTCTATCAATACAGGGATGATCTACTCACAGAGGTGTGAGAACCTGTACTAGCTCAAGGGTCATTGCTTTCCAGGTGCCTGAAACAAACCACCAAACAACCTGTTATTCTGCATAGCACAAACGCAAGAATACAAAATGTTCTTAGTGCATCCTTCTGTTCCCTCTGTATTGCCTCGAAACCTCCAGTGGAGGAAGCAGCAGTGTAGGCACTTCTCAGCTGCCAGTGTATGACAAGCACTGCAGATGGCAAAAATAGTCTCGGGCTTCTGGAGCTATTCCTGAACTCTGAGATGGGTTCACAGGCAGTGATGTGCCAGGCTGATCATTCTGGGATAGTCCCTGAATAAACTTCTTTATTCTTGTCTTGAGGAGAACATCTATCTGAGAATCTACTACAGTTTGTGTAAACCAGAACAAATTCCAGCTTTCTGTTTTAAACCAAACAAAACAAATTGGGGACAGGCCCACCAGAGAATATGGCTATGCTATTTGTGTCTAGCAGCTGAGATAGCAGTGTTCCATCACTTTAGTACATTTAGGTATGAGAACAGAACTCCTTTCCCAGATTCCTAAGAGGAAACAGTTTCTGCTTCTTTAAAAATATGTTAATCATTTTATTGGAGAATATGTTGATGAAACTGTCTCTAAAGCAGTTAACTGCCATGAAGGAGATTTCATCACCTATTTTGAGACTTTGATATGTATTTCTATTGCACATTGGGGAAAGAATCAAAACCAAAAAGTATGCGGGAGTACCAATTAAGATGTGCTATGAATCCTCTTTGCAAAGTAGTGAGAATGCTGTAATCACATTTTAAAACAAAAAGTCAAAACTGTGATGAAGCATGAAATCTAAAAATATTTTGTATTAGATACTGAAAAATAGTCTTTAAATTCTACACACTATTTTGCCATATTTCCTTCCCTGCACATACACTCTGATTTCTAATGAAATATGATCCCAGTAAATCCCAAGTTTATGGTGCATTTCCAGTGACCCCAAACATCTTATTTTTGAGGGGGTTATGTTAAGCCTCCTGGAAAATACTTGTCTTTCATGGCCAACTTCTAAAATAGCTCTTCAGACTCTGGAGACTGCAGTTCATCTGGTCACTTTAGGCAGGTGCTTCAATTCATGTGTTTGGCAGTCTTCAAGCACGTGCTAAGTCCCTCTAATATCAGGAAGGCTTTAAGAATAGTGAGTGTTTAAACATGCTTAAATACTCTTGTAGAGGAAAGCATGACTGTTACTGTCACACTTTTGGATATGACCTCTCTTAATTGTATGTATTCCTTCTTAGCCAGACGCTTCTGCTAACCCTTTGGAATGGCAGGAGAACTATTTGTGTGCAGAGTCCTGAGCCATAGCTGGAAACAAAGCAGTTTGCAATGCCAGCTCAAGCTCAGGTGCTGAGAGGTGATGTGCATCTGCTCTGGGGCCAGCACAGAGATGATACCCCTGGCAGAGTTCAAGGGAGGACAGTGAGGACAGTCACATTGTCCCTGGCCTTGGGCTCACCTTGCTTCTTGGTTTCTGCCTCTGGTGCCTCCTTCCTTTGATGCCTGTGGTGTTGGTTTTGCTAATTTTGAGGAAGCTTATCCTACGTGGAAAAAAACCTATTTGTGTAAAAGGTTCTGTGATAAAAGACGACCGCAATCATTGCAGGCTGTTACATTTGCACATTTGAAGGTTAATTCATGTACTGCACTCAGACGCAGCCAAATATCCATGAGATGATTCTGATTTTAAAAATAGACTGATTACAAAGCAAACAACTGAACAGAGATGAAAGAGTGAAAGTCCACCTGATTCCAGTACTATGAAATTGTCAATGACATAGGGAATCTCTTGCCAACTTAACTATTGCTTTTCTTGTAGAAAGTGACAGAAACAAGTCTTTGCAGCATCAGATATAGGCATTAACAGTGTGCTGACAACTAAAACAGGGGTCCAAATCATTTCCCTATGTCTTAGCCCCCTCTGGTTCTTTTCTGGAAGTCAAACTTGTGTATCAAAGCTTGAAAAAGTAGAATATGGACAAGTCAAACAATTTCACATATGTCCAGGGTGCTTGTTCCGATGGTACTTCCTTAAGGCTTGCCATCAGAAAACAGAGGGCTGTGTCTGTACAAAACAACATGTAGCACACCAGGGGAGGGAAAAAACTCCTTCCAAGTGCACACACACATGTCTGTAGGTAGAGCATATCTGTGGAACACTGAGCTTCTCGTGCCTCTGCAAAGCACTGGCAGTACTGCTGCTGTGTTTCCTCTTTTGCTGCTGGCTGTGTGAGCTTGCAGCAGTGTGGCCTGGCTGCAGCTTTGTAGTTTGTGCTCTGGGAGCTAAATACTGGTTCCAGGATTACAACCTGGCCCTGAGAGTGCCCAGTATATTTAGCCAGCATCATAAATAAAATGCCAGAGTTCTGTATTTCCTTCTAAACATAGCTTTCATGGGGTTGGAGGGACACGTATTTTGTTTTTACATCTGTAGATTATATCATCTCAACAGGGGGATTTTTAAAACCAGATACTGCATTTGCACAGATCTTGTATCCATCACTTACAAAGATAATACTACCCTTTGCAATCAGGTGAAACTGACTGCAGAGATAGGGATGTAACCTGGCTGGCCGTGCCTGAAGCAGAGCGTTTCCCTGGGAACACTGGCTTTGGTCAATGTTGGATTTTTGTTGATAGGAGCACGTGTGGGATATATGCTTTCTGCAGGAAGGGAAAAGAAGAGTGTTTGTTCTTCAGCTTTCCAATTAGCTGTGTTTCTTTGTGTGTGATGTTTTTACTCATATGGTCTTTGCAGCAATAGAATTCACTCCCTTTTTCTTGATCTAGATTATTGCCTTTCAGTATTTGAGGAAATGAGCCTGAGGCCCCAGGCAAATGGGAGGAGAGGCAAGATTGGAAGCAATGGAATGAGTGATTGGTAAATGGTCTTGGATTTATTGGGCTCCAGTCCTGCCTTATCTTTCTGTTGACCACTTGTGAGTATCCAGCAGATCCAGCTGGGCTGGGAGAAAACCCACCATGACCCTCTGCAGGCAAATGCAGACATCTGTCTTGAAAGAAAGGTGTTTATGCATAAATATTAATGCCAAAAGGACACCAAACCTGTGGTTCTTAGTCTCACTGAAGCCTTCCTCTGCTGCTATTAGAACAAGGATGAGTGTTTACCTTGCACAGCATCTCTGCTGATCCATCCACAACTCTACTCACACCTTTCCAAAACAAACACACTTCATGGAAGGGTATGTTTGACCCACAACAGTCATTTGCATTAGCATTAGTAGAAAAAAATCTGCATTGTTATGCAGGAGAACACATGTTTTTAACTTTAGCAGTATCTTGTTTGCTGCAGAAATCACCACAAGTTGGGTTTTTTTTAGTTTTTTGGGGTTGTTTTTTGCCCAATAAAAGAGAGGGGAGAATCTGACCTGCACCACTTTGAGTGGTGTTAGAAACAGTAATTTATTTTACTGTGGTTGAAGAAATTAAATAACTGATTTTCCATCGCTCCTTTATAGAAATTATAGTCTTCAAGGCCTGTCCCTAAGAAATGCTAAACTTATAGGTAGGTGTGGGCACATAGCACTTCCTTATGTGTATTCCTAACATGCTTTCTAAGGCAAAACATGGCAAATCATGGAAGCAACTCTATTCCNAGGCATTTTTCTTCCCACGCACGTACCGAACGAGAGCTCAGCGTGGCAGTGACCCTTTGCAGCCTGTATCATTGTTTATCCAGCAAAGTTTTGGAATTTCATAATCATGGTTGTTACCAGTATGGGGTTTTTTTTCCTTCTCTACTCTTTTAATAATGGGGTCTGTACTCTGTGAAGCCTTTCCAACATAATTTGCTGCTGTATGAGAAATGACAGAAGTCCACGAGCCTGTACTGAGACAGAGGGCTTAAGCCACATAGAGAGACT
>VYZR01013034.1:67717-83997 GCA_013400675.1 Oxylabes madagascariensis | reverse complement strand
TGCATCCCTTTATTATATGCATGATAAGTCGCAATGATGAAGTCCTAGTTGTCTTGTTTGGTGCAAAGTTAGAGCTGCCTTCTCATACTCTGCAGTCATGATTTACAAGTGTGTCCTGTTTTTGGAGGCTACCAGAAAATCAGGGTTGTTCTACTATCATTCTTGCAGCAATGTCAGGGCAGCCCCCGGCACTGCCTTTCACATGCCTCAGGGAAAGTCAGGCTAAGTACAAATGCAGAAGAAACAGTGAAAGAGCCAAGAAAATGTGATTGTTCCACTTAAAATTAGAAGCAGAGGTCAGAGATGGGTGGGCTCTTTTGTTCACCCAGAAATGGCATGTTTATGAAAGGCAGGTGACTGATAAGCCTGCTATCTCAATCAGCTGGGGAGGGCCAGTGGGTGCTGCCTCCATCATCCACACTCGAGTTTCTAAACTTTCAGACATAGGCATGTTAGAAGATGAGACAGACCTTTGTGATCCTCCAGGCTGCTCTGCAAATCAGTCCCTGCGGAACTGCTGTGCGCAGGGTGTTGTCCTTGGTGGAATCCTTTACCAAAGCCAAACCACTGCAGAGTCAGAAAGGCAAAGCATTTGACTCTGTCAAAAGCTTGTTCAGTATTTCATGCCAAAACCACAGGGAGAGTTGGTTAATAGTGTGGTAATTTCTACTGCAGAATGCCATTGTATTGTTGGAGGGAGTAATTTCAAGCAACACACACAGCCTGACTTCAGCATGCTGTCAGTCTGTCATACTAACAGAGACCACAAATCAGATAAGCAGCTGGAAGTTATAATCTTCTGTGCTTGGTTATTCCAAGAATATTTCTGAAATGCAGTAATGCTTTTTTCTCCCAGATTTGTTTAGTGCTGAGCAAAACCCTATGGAAAATTCCAGTATTTCAACACGTGGGGTATTTTTTCCCTCCTGAAATGAGCTGCTAGTCAAAATGTTAAGAAACAGTAATTGTGGAAAAAGAGTTCTGAAAATTTTTCTGTGAGCAATCTGGACTCTCCTTCTCCCTCACCAGGTCCTCCAAGGAAGGATTGCTATTTTCTCAGTGTTGGAGGACTCCCGTGGCACAGCAGGCCTTGCAGTCAGATGCAAACTGAGTCACTCAGTTATGAAGTTGTTGGGGACAAAAGGCACTAGAGATAAGTAACGTTTTCAAGGGAGGGTCAGAAGAACAGTTGAGTATGAAACCCCAAATATTCCAACCTAGCTAGAGTCTGCTGGGCCCACCTGAACTAACAAGGAGGAACGGGTGGTGACCCTGGAGGCTCTGCACATCAGGTGAGCTCCAGCCACCTTCTATTAAGATGGACCAACCCAGAGATGCAACTCCAGATTTCTAGGAACAGCCAAGTAAACTTGTAGACATCTTCTGTTGTTTGCATGTCAATGGGTACCTTCAGGATCACAATTTCAGGAATGGTGAGATTTTAGCTGCTGTAACAGCTGTCTGGCTTGGTGTGGTGTAAACCGTTAGGGCCTGGATGAGATGGATTTATGTAAGAAAATATGTATTCGGTATAAGTTTGAAGCCCAGGATATTCTGCCAGACGCGTGCCACCACATTCACTTCAAGAGCAGTCAGCCCACTTCCTTTCAGTTCATGTTTTGCCTCTCAAAATCAGTCTTTTTCCACCTAGTCGTGTTTGTTCCCAGCCTCTTGTATGGTATCATCCAGCATCTTCCCTATGCTGTGAAGCCTGGTTTGACTGGTCTCACTCTGTGTTTGGCCTCTGTTGTGGTGGCAAATGCTGACTTGCTTCCAAGCATATCTGCTGTTGTGACTCCCTCTCATTCCAGCTTATCTTAGGGATCACCAGCTACTCTCTTCTGTGCCTGCTTTTATTTCCAGAAATTACCTGAAGGACTAAGACGAGATTTCCTTGTTTCCATGGTGTTGCACTTGACCTAATCAACCATTGCAGACCTAGTGTCCTTGCCTTCAACCTCTCTCTCCTTCAACCTGTGGCTTCAGGGGAGCACATGGATGCAAAAACAGGTGGTGTATCTAGAGATAATTAGTGATTATGTGCCAGTGATTACAAGTCTAGAACGGGTAATTAGATGTCAGCAGAGTAGAATTACAGTGGATTTAAAGGTACTATGTTTGCTTGTTTGTTTTTATGGTTCCTTGTGACTGTGAGGAAGCAAGCAGTCAAATATACTTTGGGCAGGCTGGTAAAGGAAACAGAGCTGCCATTTGTGCATTTTTTGTCATGGCCCTGCACACCCTGGTATAATGCACAAAAAAAGTTCTCTAAGTGTTGCAGGAACTAGGTGGTAACTGAAGCTCCTGGTCTGCTTGCTTGTCTTGCTGCTGCTTTGGAGGAAAACCATATTCTGTAAACTGGAGTGACTGATGCCATGCAGGAGCTAGAACCTGTGCTTGCCATGGCTGGAACTACTTCTTAATTTTTCACTTGATTTTTGTAACTCCAGCTGATCTAGTTATGTTAGAAATAGTGTTCAGTCTGTATTCACTGTCCCACCAAATTCTCTTTTGAAATCACTGTTGAGTTGTGCTACCATTTAGGACTGGTGGGCTATCCCTTCCACACAGATGTTAAAATAGATAAAAATAGGTAACGTGCATCTATGTTGTTCACTAAGAATGTCCTAGGGAAAAGCAAGCACAGCTTACAGTCCTCCTTTTTCAGGGAATAGAAGAAAAATGCTTCTATGCTATCTAAATCCATCACCCAAACAACAGCCTTCCCTCCACTCCTTTGTAAGACCACTCTTTTGCAAGCAGTCTTGTAATTGGTTGTTCCCTCAACTCTTTTTTGGCTGCTCACGTGAAACCCCAGGCTCTGTCTGAAGGCCAGAACCTAATCCCAGCTGCATCAAATACACCTGGAAGAAATCACATGAAAAAGGGGGACAATCCCAAATAAAGCCTGCTACATCAAGGTCAGTGTCAGCCTGTGACAGACCCAAAGTTTGAGAAGAGCAGGTTGTGCCAGTTTCAGACCACCCCTCATTGCTATTTCCCAGAGAAATCCTTACCTTATGGGATTACAGTGTTGCACAGACATTAAATGAAGATCAAGGTTTTGTCTGTATGTTCATACAGAGCTTTGCTCCTTGCTTTTCCTAACTTCTGGCTTGGTTCTTTCAGCTGCTTTTTCCTTCTAAACCAGTGGACTATGAGTGTCACACCTTGGGCAGACAGTGGTGGAAAGAGCTGAGATGACTCATCAGACTGCAGGCTGTCTAATAGGGAATTGTGCACCACAAAATTCCACTGTGCTGAGTGTCACTGGTTTGTGAATTTTATTAAGTATGAAAAAATAAAGACTAAAAAGAGAGACAGTGAACAAATAGAAAGCTAGATGCTTTCTTGATGGAGAGGCTGGAACCCAAGGTCAAATTGCAGCATTTTGTTGTTGGTCCTTTCCAGAGCATGGGTGAGTTATCAGAATCAATTGCTGTGAACTTTCAAAACACAGGAAGGTGTTTTGGATTGGGAAATTGTGAAAGGCAGCTTGTTAGTCATTTTGCTATGAAAGCATATGAATGTTGCATCTGTTATGATAAGCTTTGAATGCCTGAGACTGAACTCACCCTAGATGTGCTAACACCTTACCTGCAATGCAGCTTTTATGCATCCATAAAACATATATAATTTTAAGAATTTGAGACCCATAACTGCCAAATGAACAACTCACATTCTGTGAAGCTACAATCCTTTTCCCTTTCCCTGTACTTGTTCCATTGCCATGGAGTAAGAGATTTCTCTTGGTAGAACATGGCTAAGAACATGGCAGGTTACTTCTGCATTGTGGCCTTTCTGATTCACTGTTAGTGATTTACCTTCTATTATTTTTGATGTATATGTTGATACAGAAGTGAGAACCTGTGTGTGTCACCCACACATTTGTGCAGGTTAAGTGCAGGTTGAACAGTGTTACCATATCTACGGTTTGTTCTCACAGGTTTGGACTAAGTGGCTGTCCCTCAGAATAGTCAAATCCTTCATTCAGTGACTAGGCTAGCTGATAAAAATCCAAGTAACAGATATCACAGCAACGTCTGGAAGTTTCTGTGCCGAGAATGTAAAAAGAGAGGCTTGTCTTTCCTGCCAAGTTGGAATGCTTGAATTCTTTTCACTGCCCCTATCAGTTAAGCAATTTTAACTACTGGCTGGCTTACCTGGGGCTTAAAGAAGGATCTTGGAGGAACTGGCCACTTTAAAAGTTCTCTGTTACATATACAAAGAAGCCCAAACTTCTGTAGGTTTTCACTACAATACTTGGTTGATTTTGCTGTTCTTACCTCTTCTTAATTCTCAGAAGTGACAGGGGAAGTTTAGCACCAGTGCTTTCTATCTTATTCAAAACCAAGAGTCTGGTTTGAGAGTGTGTGTTGGTTCTGGATGAAGAGGTTTACACAGAGAGCTTTCCCAGCATCACCTCTGGAACTCCTAATGCCGCAGGAGGTCTGACCTCCAGCTCACACAGCTGCCCACTGCTCTACTCTGGCTTGTCTTATAGACATGTAACATGTATGCATTAATCCTGTTAAGGAGTGTGTACTTTTTCTGTAATTTTTCTGTACTTTACTTTGTTTGAAACCTGCTTATTAATAGTTTCTAATGCATTCACAGTTTTCCTTTGAGTATTACTAGCACTTTCCACAACAATAGGGAAAGGACCAGAGAGGTTCAGATTTTCCTGGCAGAGCTCTAACAACAAGGGCAGCTATGGAACAACCCAAAGTCGAGTGCTGGGGACAGTGCAGGCATCAGTGAGTGGTCTGCAACTGAGAAGGTCTTGCAGGGAACACGGCAAGGAAAGCCCTAAAGCATGCTGACTAAGATACTGTGGTTCTGTGCTGGTTTCAGCTGGGGTAGAGTTAATTTTCTTCACAGTGGCTAGTGTGGAGCTATGTTTTGGATTTGTGCTGAACACAGAGGTGATCATATAGAAACGTTTTTGTTATTGCTGAACAGGGCTTACACAGAGCCAAAGCCTTTTCTGCTTTTTGTATGGCCGTAATGGCAAGGAAGTTGGGGGTGCATGGCAGGCTGGGAGGAGACTCAGGCAGGACAGATGACCTGAACTGACCAAAGGGATATTCCATACTAGATGACATCATGCTCAGTATCTAACATGGGGGAAGAAGGAGGAGGAAGGCAGGACATTTGGAACGATGGCATTTGTCTTCCCAAGTAACCATTGCGTGGGATGGGGCACCACTCTCCTGGAGGTGGCTAAACACCTGCCTGCCATTGGGAAACAGTGAATTAATTCCTTGGTTTGTTTTGCTTGTTTGTGCAGCTTTTGCTTTACCTATTAAAGTGTCTTTATCAATCCATGAGTTCTCTGTCTTTTACTCTTCTGATTTGCTTCCCAGTCCTGCTGGTGGAGAAGTGAGCAAGCAGCTGCGTGGTACTTTGTTGCTGGCTGGGGTTAAACTATGACAGGTTCTCATCCTGAAAAACTGTTTCACACATTCTACACTGATGACTAATGATAATTCTGTAGCTTAGAATATTTCTCTGGATTTAAATTAGGGAGAGTATCACAGCTTGCAAACTCAGGACCTAAAATATAACTGCATACAGTGCTACTTGTCAGAATGATCCTGTAGAATTTCCTTGGCTTCCATTCATAAAAATCTATTTTAGATGACAAATGAAAACAGACTTATTTTCCTGTGTGCTGAGCACTTCCAAATCCGCCATTTCCCCACCTTCTTTTTCAGTGTAGTCTCTCCATTAATCCTAAAAAACATCCACTTGTATTCTCTGCATGCCTGGACAAGAGTTCAGATCACTAACTTGGAAACTGCTGCTGAAATATGTTGTCTTCTGCCAGGTCTCAGACCTCCTTTATCTGTCTCCAGGAAGTGAAGCTCATTATGTTTCCCCTGGACCATGCAAAGCAGAATAATAATCTTGTTTTGCAAAGTATGTTTTGTGTCACGTTAACATGACTTAACTTCTGGGATGGTTGAAAACAAACAAAGAATGAACAAATAAAAGACTTCCAGTTCCATTCAAATCCCTGAATGCACATAACTATGGCTATTGTAAAGAAATCAGAATTAATGAGTCACTGATCCTTACTGCAGAAGGATCTTGCTGGAGATGATCCTTACTGTGTTTTTATCACAGTTTTTTATTAAAGGAAATTGTCTGCTCAAGACCAGAGCATTTAAAGCACTTGAGAGTTGGCAGCTGGTATCCCAGCACACAAATGAGTTTGTCTCACTCGCCTGGAGACTCAAAACTTTACTGAGTGGGTTTGTTTCTCTGATTGTGTCATATGTGGCTCAAATATGGGTGGTTTTCCTGTGTCTGAGGCAATTGGGGAATTTGGGCAATATATAGCATTAGGTTGATTTCTGCATTTTACAAGGTAGGTTGGTGTAGTATAAAGCCAGAAGTAAACCAAAGAGTTATCATGAATTTAGGTATGACAGGAAGCAGGGTTGGTGACAGGGTTAGGGTTAGGCCTCTGGATTCAAAGCCCTGCTGGCTCTAGGCAGGCGCTCCAGGTTCATCAATACCAAAGCTGTTTTCTCTCCCAGTCATTATCATGTAGTTAGGTCTGGAAACAACAAATGACACAGGGACAGGCTCAGGCTGGCAGTGTGGATTAGGATTCTTAGGGCTAGGGATCAGGAATAAAAGAGTTGTTGACTTCAGTCTATAGATGACCCTTTTTTGGGTCATATATAGATGGCCTATGACAATGGGGTCACCTGCTTGGTTGCTGATTCCTTTCAGTCCTTGTGTACCAGGGCTCAAAGATACCAGCTGAGGGAGTGCTAGTTTTCTGGGCTCTGTACATCTCACTATATGGTTTGTTATATAACTGACTGGGACAAAACTAGGCACAAAGGAGTAGGAATAATATTTTTATTTGCTCCAAGGCCAGGACTCAGTAAGTATAGTCCCATACTGGGATTAGTATTATGGTCAGTGTTGAGGTTTGTATTTGGAGGTGCTGAAGATTTGTTACTGGTTCTTGGAGGCTCCCTCTGTATTGAGAAATGTGACTCACTAACAGCCAATCCATCCCCAAGGAAGTGCCTGGTGTGGAGGAGCCTGTTTCATGCAGCTGGGGTCCTTCCTGCCTTTGAGTGCACATCAAGCCCACCAGAGGTGTTCCAGTTTTGAGATCTGCAGTGGACCAGAACTCCATGCAGCATTTGATGATACAAATGAGCAAGACAATGGTGCGGTGCCATTTTCCAATCCCCATGCTTTCCCTAGTTATCCCTAAAATGACATTCAGTTGTTGCGCACTGACTTGCAAGATCCCTCCCTTGGCAGAAGTGCTTCTCATAAATGGTAAATGTTAGTCTATAATTGGAGAGTCTCTAATCCATAGATTAGTGGCTCCATGCTCTAAAGTCTCCATCTGTTGTACACACTGAAATCATTATAACTCTAGTCTCAGTCCTGTTTCAGGCTTCTAAAATGGTTTTCACAGGATTTTCTTTGTTGTGCAAAGCAGCTTGTTCATGGCTGTCACTTGCTGTCCAGGCACTGGAGCAGATGTAGCACAATGGCCTCTTGTCAGTGTAGCACAAGCTATGGGATGCATCTCTGCCCAAGTAGGAACAGGGCTTTGAAATGTATATTTTGGTCATGTCCAGACTTAGCCCCCCTCAACACAAAGCAGATGGCACATTGCCAAATATTAGGGCTTTTACTATGTTTGGACAACATCCCAAACAATGGAAAACTGTTGCCATCCAAAGGGGCTACAGAAACAACCCAGAGTCCTTCTAATGTATAGCCAGACTTCACTCTAGCCATGAGCACTCACCATGCCTGCTCTGGCAAAAGCATAGTCTGGGACAGAGCTTACTCCTTCACTTGCCAAAGTATTTTATGATAAAATACCAGACAAAATGGAGATGCCTCAAGGATGGCCCACACAGCTGCAACCTGGGGCCTCATACGACCACCATACACCCTGCCTGGGGCGGGCTGATGTGCTGTCGTGTACCAGGGACAAACTCACACCAGGCATGCCCATGGCTTGTCCCAGGACAGTCTGCAACTCCCTTGCATTGTCCCATCCTTTTATTCTCTTGTAGCTGAAGATACCTTGCAGCTCTCCCAGAGAAACACCCAGAGCATTCTGGACCCAAATTCTGGTGCAGAGTTCTTGTTATTGTGAAAAAAAGGATCCCTTGGATGGCCATGCTTCCATGTGTACACAGGAGATGGCAAAATCAGACAAAACAGATGTTATAGCACCTAGGCTTACCATTCTGAGCTGTATCTGTACATGATGCAGGTTTTCTTGCACTGTATCTTCATTCCATCAGCAAAGTACTCCTGTTTAACTCCAGCAGGTGTTCAGGCTGGGAGTTCATGCAGCAGCTTTTCTATACCCCTACTAATCCAACTCTCATTACCAGCAGTTTTCCTAAAATACATTTCTTATTTTATTAGAGATTTTTAGAAAAGTGAATGCCTCCTAGTCTGGTCACTGAGCAACTACTGTTTTGCACATCATTTGGTATGAAGGATGTTTGTACAGGCAAATGAGCTGCACCCCACAGCCTAATCCAAAGAGGATCCACAAAGTCCTTCTGAGCTGGGCTCATCCCACAGGCCCTGTAGCAAACATCTATTTTATATTGTGTATCTGTTATCTTTCATTCTAAATTAGTGTATTTTAATATTAAATGCTCCTTCCATTTTTTTTTCAGTCAAAGGAAATAAGACTGCTTGGCTCAAGTTCTTTGCTTCACCCATTATTTGAAGATTATTGTGCAAGGGAAATGAACGTGTTTCAACTAAATCTAGATCCAAATTTCTGTGTTTTGGACCCATTTAATGTGTTTCAGTCTTCTAAGAGCACTTTAAAGATATGAACTGCAGTTCTTGGGGACTGGATCTTGGGAAAGATAATGTTTGGGGTTTTTTAGTAAAGAATACATTAATGTACTGGACTATTATGTAACAATCTGATATTCTTTAGCTTAGATTTCTTGAGTGTAAAAAGGATGAGATAGGTACAAATACCTGGCTACAAGGTATTATACCTTTGCACTTCCAGATGCGTTTTCCATTTACTTTATAAGATTTTCTTAACAATTTTCTTCCCAAAGGGCTGTTTGGGAGTGCACACAGCTCCCAGTGGCCTTGGACTGGAGGTACCGAGCATTTTATCTTTGTGACATCAACTGCCATGAAGTGCCGCTGTGTCGTGATGACCCACTCCTCAAAATGAAATGATTCTATAATTTAAAATTCATTTTAGGCAGAGAAATTGCAAAGATTTGATAGGGAGGTAGGCGATTCCAGAGTCTGAGCCCGTCAAGGGCCGAAGGTGCGGCGCAGACCCCTCAGTGAAGCAGAAGCGGGAGCCAGCCGCGGCCCCATAGCCGGTCACCGCCGTTACGGCCCTGGGGTTACGGTCACTTCCAAAGGTTACGCTCACTACCCTGCGCTCCTACCGAGACATTTCCGAGCCGCTCTTGCCGCGCCCGGCCCGGTGTCTGCGCGCTGCCCTCTGGCGGCACGACGGAGAGCGGCCCCGGCACTGCCTCAGCCCTAGCCCCGCCTCAGCCCCGCCCCGGTACTGCCCCAGCCCCGCCTCAGCCCCGCCCTGGCCCCGCCTCAGCTCCGGCCCCGCCTCAGCCCCGCCCTGGTACCGCCCCAGCCCCGCCTCAGCCCCGGGCCCAGCTGAAGGCAGCGAGCGGCGTTTTTTTATTTCTAACTGTGACCAGAGCCTTCAAGAGTTCCCACACCGTGCGCCGCGGACTCCAGAAGGGCAGAAGCTTGCTCTTGTGTTTTGATTTCTGCACAGGCCTGGCAAACAGCAATAAATTAACCCTTGGCCCCGCTGGGACCGCTACCTGCCCTCCCTTTTCCTAGTGATCGCGCCAGGACCTCGCTCACCCTTTAATCGATGTACTCCCCACCCCAATGTACCCCCCTTCCCTTGCTGTGTCACAACCCCCTGCGCCCCAGCATGTGCCTCCGTGGCTCAGCTTGAACGTGATTCCTCTGAACAGACTCCGGCTATGCTGAATATCNTCAAGTTCTTTGCTTCACCCATTATTTGAAGATTATTGTGCAAGGGAAATGAACGTGTTTCAACTAAATCTAGATCCAAATTTCTGTGTTTTGGACCCATTTAATGTGTTTCAGTCTTCTAAGAGCACTTTAAAGATATGAACTGCAGTTCTTGGGGACTGGATCTTGGGAAAGATAATGTTTGGGGTTTTTTAGTAAAGAATACATTAATGTACTGGACTATTATGTAACAATCTGATATTCTTTAGCTTAGATTTCTTGAGTGTAAAAAGGATGAGATAGGTACAAATACCTGGCTACAAGGTATTATACCTTTGCACTTCCAGATGCGTTTTCCATTTACTTTATAAGATTTTCTTAACAATTTTCTTCCCAAAGGGCTGTTTGGGAGTGCACACAGCTCCCAGTGGCCTTGGACTGGAGGTACCGAGCATTTTATCTTTGTGACATCAACTGCCATGAAGTGCCGGTGTGTCGTGATGACCCACTCCTCAAAATGAAATGATTCTATAATTTAAAATTCATTTTAGGCAGAGAAATTGCAAAGATTTGATAGGGAGGTAGGCGATTCCAGAGTCTGAGCCCGTCAAGGGCCGAAGGTGCGGCGCAGACCCCTCAGTGAAGCAGAAGCGGGAGCCAGCCGCGGCCCCATAGCCGGTCACCGCCGTTACGGCCCTGGGGTTACGGTCACTTCCAAAGGTTACGCTCACTCCCCTGCGCTCCTACCGAGACATTTCCGAGCCGCTCTTGCCGCGCCCGGCCCGGTGTCTGCGCGCTGCCCTCTGGCGGCACGACGGAGAGCGGCCCCGGCACTGCCTCAGCCCTNGTGATCGCGCCAGGACCTCGCTCACCCTTTAATCGATGTACTCCCCACCCCAATGTACCCCCCTTCCCTTGCTGTGTCACAACCCCCTGCGCCCCAGCATGTGCCTCCGTGGCTCAGCTTGAACGTGATTCCTCTGAACAGACTCCGGCTATGCTGAATATCTCTGTGAATGTAAAGTGGTATTTAAAAAAAAAAATGCTGCTGTTTTATTTTTTATACAAACTAAAACACCAGAGGTCATTGAATCCTATATTAAATACATAAATTAAAAAATAACCATTCATAAAACTTTACATACAATAAGGATTCTCTCCTACACGTTAATACATATAGTACAGATACATGTCCAGTGTTTATCAAAGGGTAATTCTGCCAAGTCATTTACAGTTTTGTTCTGGAATAGACACAAAAAAAATCTGGAACAAAAAGTATATATAAAACCACAGAGGTGCTGATGTGAGAGAGGGCAGGGGAAGAAAAAACCCTTTGGATCACCAGCAGCTGTGTGTTTGTTCTCTTAGCCCTGCTCATGTCAGGACAGCCTGGCCTGGGCAGTCCTCATGGGATGCCACAAAACTGAAAGCTTTGGGTTTCAGATGATGTTTCCCACTGAGATGATGGTAGGGGCTTGGAAGATGAACACCACCTAAAAAAAACCTTCTCCATTGTCCTCCAGGCACATCAGTAAGAGAGGATGGAGCTGTGAGCCAAGGCTGGTAACATTGCAAGAAGTACCATTTCCTTACTGCAACCCCAATTGCCTAAATTCATCCTTACGTAACCAGGCCCTTATCTGAAGTGCTTAAATTCAAAAAATAGTCTTCAAAATCTCCCAACTTGATCACTGGAAAAAAAAAAGCAGCAAGTCAAATTGTGATCAAGCTGATTTGTACTACCTTCTGTGGCTCACCTCCTGCTTTGGCAGCATGGATAGCCTGGAGTGCTGCTACTCCTGAACAGCCTCAAAGGCATGCATGGGATGGATCCAGGGCTGTATTTGCTGTTGTCAAAGGCTGCAGTAAATTGATTACTTTTCTTGTTGGTTTTGGGGAAGGGAGGTTGGCTGCAGTGACTAATCCGAGGGAGGATTCTCAATCCTTTGCTTCAATGAACGTCAGGAACAGCAAAAAGCTGAGGATTAACAGTCCAAGGACAGAGATGGGTCCAGAAAAAACAATCAAAAAATTAGTTGCCCATGAGATGTGAAACTAAACCTGGAGGAGTGTACCAGCAGTGGCAGCTAAACAATCTTGATTCAGTTCCCCATGCCTAAATTGAAGTAATACTTTCATAAACTATAGCAATAATTTCTATATACAATAGGGAATAGGTAAGTATATGCATATATATGTATATATATGTACATATACATATAGATACGTGTGTGTGTGTGTGTGTGTATATATATATACACACAGATATTAATCTCATTTTGATCTAGCTGATAGCAAAAAGTTCATATTAACTTGTATCAGCAAGTGTGTTTTAGGCATGGCATGTGTTACGCTGCAAGGAGAGTAAAGCAGTGGTGGTTCAGCTACCTGGAGGGAAGAACAATCTCTGAAAAGTTTGCAGACTACTACCTCCCATCCTACCCTGAGCGCTTGGGAATGCAATATCTGCATCCATATGTGTACACACAGGAGTAAGGGACCGTAAATTCAACAAAAAAAGAGAAATTAAATAAGATATGGCTCAGGGAGTGTAAATTATTAAATATTAAATAACATGGCTCAGGGAGTGTAAATGATGAAGCCTGCTACAAGACCAGTCAGGTATGTTGTGAAACTGTGTATTTCTACCTGTGCCATAAACCTTCTGTACAACTGCCTGAAATAAACATTTCTAGGGGTTTTTTTAAAAAAACAAACCAGTGGTGGAAGTTATTGCACCATCCCTGAAACCAGGTGCTGCTCATTCTTCTGCAAGAACTCAGTGCTTTAACTGCCAGCCCTAACACCAAGGAAAGCAGCCTGAAGGTGTGAAATTACCTGATGCTGCAACAGAGGAGAAAAGAGTGAGATGGGCAGTAGGAATAACCAGAGATAAAGACCCCTCTTTGTAGCTAAAAAGCTGTCAAGCTTCTCAGTGATCTCCAGCTGTCACAGGAGTGGGACCATTCTTCCAGGGCCCAACCCCAGAGCTTCAGGACTGAACCCCTAGCTCGTGGAAAGCATACGTACATTTGGGTCAAACTTATTCACAGAGCCTTCTGCTAGGGAAAATGAATTTGAACAAAAAGCATGCAATGTGCCTGCAGTCACATAACATATCTACCTACAAGCATATTTCTTAAAAAAATGAACCAGCAAACACAAGCAGCTTGGTGCCAGAACTCAGTAAACCCCTTGGCTGACCCAGAGTGTTCAAGAGGATGTGGTCATTCTATAATTTAAATTAAGGAGCAGGAAAAAAAATCACTTGCTAATAACTTCTACTCTTCGATGGAAGGCTTAACACTATCTCCCGGCACTCAAGAAATAAGGATCTTAGCAGTCTTTGTGGAGAAACTGAGCCCAGAATTGCAATGCAGTTGGGCAAATGGACATTACTGATTAAAAGCTATTCTGGCCAAAAAAAAAAGGTATCGGTGAGGGGCAGGCATCCTTGATATTAGAGGAACTTCCTCCCTGCTATGGCTAAGGAACTGCTTTTGATGTGCTGAATTGGTCTGGCAAGTGACCTCACCGCTTTCTGCTTCATCTGTAAAAGTAAACAGGCAACCAAAGGAGAAGCTCTTTGAAAAAACACTTTAAAAGCTTCTGATGTGCGTAAGATGTTGGTACATGTGATCCCTGCTTTGAAGGTGTAAGTAATGCACAAGCTGTATTCTGGCCCTTAATTTTCTAGTTTGTAGTACAGAAATCCATTTCTTGCAGTTAAAATTAAGGCTCCATCGCAGAAGACAGAGCCTTGGAACCCAAAGTCTGAACAGGCAGGACTCCATTCCCTGGGAAACGAAACCAGAGGCACTGAGAAGTGCTCTATCAGTCCATTAGCGAGAAAGGGAGGGTGGGTGCAGCTGGCTGCACTGCTTCCCTCGGCACAGGACCCTCACAGTGATTGCTGCAGGCATTATGCTCTTCAGAGACGTTTCTGAAAGAGTACTGGGGTGCATGGACCTATGACCTCAGGGAGGCACCACAGCTGGGTTCCATGCTTTGTGATTACAGAGGTAAGTAATGCTTTGAAATGAAAACTACTTTTAGTTACTCTTAACTGTGGAAAAATCTAAACAGACTAGCAATATTTCTTATTTGTAATAAGGTTGTGTTCACAAAGTTTTTCCCCATTTTTGGTCTATGTATCATTGATTAGGAAGCCAACTGACAAAGCCAGTTGACAAGCTGAACCAAAACATTTTTTCCAAGCTGGGACAAAACAGTTGGAAGCTGATGCTTTGTGAATCATGTCACATGAATAAGGGGATTAGCTTTCCTCCCTGCCCTGTCCTCCAACATTTCTTTCTCAGAAGCTACTCTGTAGGTCCAATTCGGTGATCCTCAGTGGTTATTCTATGGTGAAACCAAGTATAGTCATTATCATCTCAATGGCAGTCTTTAAAGAGTATGAAAATTATCTGATAATAGACAGGCTGTTCTTCATGGAGTGATAGTGAAGACAGATAAGGCTTCAACTCCACTAGAAACTCTCCTTATCCCAAACACCCTCTTCTTCCATTCCTTGGCCAAGGCAGGTGGTACTGTGTTATGATCTCAAGCACAGAACATGGTGACCTGTCCTGCTCATCCTGCAACAACCCAGACTGTTTTTCTTTTTTCCTTTCTTCCTTCCACATTTCAGCTGTCATTTGTTCCTGAGGTTAAAACCAAAGAGGGAAAGCAGGAGTTCCTGCAGTGAGAAAGCCACGCACTTCAAATCAAGCACTCTGTTGTCAGCATCTCTTGAGTTTCTCCTACTCTGATCTGTTCATTTTTGATCCATTTGTCAGATGACAGGGTGACATTAAAATGATTGCCCTGCACAGCAGGAATAGATTTTTCTATTGTAACTTTGGTTCCATGCCCAAGACACACTGACTTGATCAGCTGAGAGTGGTTCCTTCCCTTTAAGTTCTTCCTAGGTGATGTAGGTTGTCAGTTTATTTTTCTTCCCCTTTTGTAATTTCAACACACGGGATTTCATTAGATGCAGCATATATCATAGCTTTAGACAGGAACTGCCAGGTAACAAATTTTGAGTGATGGCTTTAAGATACAAGGTGGTTGCAGTCTTGGCTACAGGTTGTTCATTTTTATACTTTTGAAAATAGGTGTAAACAATATTCTCTTCATCGAGGGATGGAAGCATTTGCCTTTATAAGGACTCTTCTGTGTGGTCGGGCACTCTGAAAGTTAAAAAAAAAAAAAANAATGCTGAGATAACAAAAAGAAAGAACATCTGTATCAGATAATGTCGAAGTTTGTAAGTTCCTCTACCTACCTATCCTCGCTTTGCCAAGATATAATCTATCAGTCAGGAAGATGAAAAGGTCAGTTCTTACAGCTATCAGTGTGAAACTGGTTTTGTCTGTATGAAAAGCATTTGTAAGAATTCTGTGTATTTTGCTAAGCTTGTCCATTTAAACCTGAGAAAGTGAAACCCTGTGGTGTATCTTCACATAAATAGTATGCATAAGTTTCAATGACTCTTGAACCAAAGCTGCCTAAAATTCACCCATAACAAGAGCCACGGCAGCAGGCAATATCCTTGGGGTGTCAAAGCAAGCCTGGAATTTTGGCTACTGCAGCACTGAGGCAAACAGAAACTGCTGCTGTTCTGAGAAAGCCTACCCTACCTATGGAAAAGAACTTATGTTCTCGGGTTTGAGACCAGGAAAAAAAGGGCATACTTTCTCTTTGTTATCTCAGCATTCAAGCCTACATAGTAAAATGCACTGGGTGCAAAATCCACAGAGATCACACTTCCTTAAGTGATCACAAATAAGTGAATACATATGTTCACAAGCACAGAGAAAATGCCGGTAGGAAAATCCCACATAAACAGGAATTAGAGCGCTTCTGGTCTGGATACTGTATATGCTGCACATAGTTTCCTTTATTTGCACATTCTTGTCCTTTGTTATTTCAGTATAGCAGTGAGTCCTGTGTTCACTGTGGGTGAGAAAAACCAGGAAGTATCATCTGGAAGCACACTATGGATTCCTCTCTGCCGGTTAAAAGATCGGTGAAGGATAAACTGCACCAAGGCATGAACAAAACCAAAGACTTCTCACCATCAAGTAGCTCCTTAGGATGAGCTGGGCTTTTTGTTTCTTTTGTCAGGGATCTGTTTGTAGTCCCTTATAAGGCTAACACAGTTCACTTGCATCCAGTGGAAGTAAAGCAATTTTGCAATGGATATAGCATATTATATATATGACAATATATATAGGTCAATAGTTTTAAGAAATGCTGATGGCACACTCCCCATG
>VYZR01013034.1:3644-21610 GCA_013400675.1 Oxylabes madagascariensis | reverse complement strand
TGCGCCCCGACAGCGCCGCGGGGAGCGCGGCCGGTCCGGCCCAGGAGGGCTGGCGGCGCCCCGGGCCCTACGGCTCCGTCAGGGCTCCCCGCCGGCGGCGTCTGACGAGCCGGCCTCTGAGGGGAGGGCGAGGGGCCGCAGCCCTCGGACCACAGCCAGGGTGGCACCAGGCGTCCGGAGCCCCCCTGGCCCCCGGCTGGAGCTCGCCCCAGGCCTTGCGGCTCCCGAGGGACACACCTCATCGCTGGTTTCCATTTGGACAGCACGTCAGTGGTCACGGTATTTGGGAATGTGACTTTCATCACCCTGGGGTCTACCTAACCAATCCGTATCTTTCCAGCTTAGAGACAAGGCCACTGTGTGCAAGCAACAATATCAAATGCTTTGCACAAGCCCAGGTAAATGACATGAGTCACTCTTCCCTTGTCCATCAGCACATTAACCTCCACATAGAGGGCCACCAAGTTTATGAAGCACAATTTGCCCCTAGTGACAATTTTACAAATGGTCTCATTGATATCCTCAGGTTTGGATAATGGAATAACTAGGAGAGTTCTTACAAAATACATCAAGATCCAGTTTTACTGTTTTAAACCATCTGCAGTAGAAATGGCCATTGAATGGATATTGTGGAACATAAGACAGTAATTTCCAGAGATGCCCAGAATTAAGGACTCGGGCTCCCTCTGCTCCATGCACATGATGCAAATGCATTGTACAAAGGGCCCAGGGCTGTGACCCACAAGTTTCCTATGTGCCCACCTGTGCAATTGGTCTCATGAAACACAGGAAGCTATGGCTAAATGGGAAAGTGTTTTTAAAATGCTTTGTCCTTGATTTAAAGTCATGCTACAGACATAGGGATAAGGCTGTAAATTTATAGGGGCGAACAAGGACACTAATTCTGAAACAAAGGCGTAACTATCTTTTTGCCTCCTTAACAAAATGATCCATTATAGTTCATTTGATCCCATTGCTACAGTACATATGGAAGCTGCACCATAAAGAAGCCCAAGGACTGTAACTTCACATTTTTTTTTTTAATTCTATCCCGACTGCTTTTCTACTGAAAGCCAAAACTATCCATCAGATCTACAGTGAGCACTCAAGAGAGCTGTCACCTGTAGCTACTTGGGATTCCTCTGGTATTTGCCAATCCTTTAATATACCCATGGGACCTATCTCTAAGTGTCTATTCTACTGCTTTAGTGAAACGTCTCCTCTGTAGTTCAAGACAAGCAAAAGTCATTAAGTAGACAGGTAGGTAACGGTCTCTGATGAGGACAGCAGTGATACCACTAAGAGGTCATCCAAAGAAGTGCAGTAAAGACCAGGCGTAACTTGGCAGAATCAAACTTAAAATGTATTTTAACTTAAGCAGAAAAGCTCTTCCCAATGCCTCACTTAGGAGTAGTCCTGTGTAGTGGGACACGTTTGCCCTCTGACTGGAATGACTTGGTGAGAAGTAGAGCAGGTTCTCACATCGCAGCACAGGCACTTTGACATCAGGCTGCCCTCTGCCTGTTGGGGCCCATCTGTCTTCAGCTGCGGACTCTGCTAACTCCTACTCTTCATGTGAGGGCAACAACAAAAAGAGGAATTTCCATAGAAAAAAGTAAGTGGTTGCATGTCCCATCTGCAATGTCACATCCAATGCACAGGTTAGAAGTATCAGAATTGTTCATGGTGTTACAGAAGACAGATTGAGAGGGGAGACACGACGTGTGGGAGTGTTGCTGGCTGACAAGGATGCAGGAAGGAAAAAGGGAGCAGGAACATCTGTGGATGATGTTTCTCCTTGGTTGCGAAGCTGTAAGATCTGGCGCAGCAGGGCCTTTCCTTCTTCTCTAGTCTGAAATTAATTTGTAGAAAACATAACAATACACCTATGAATGGATGGTTTCTGGGTCAAATTCAGTATGCAAGCAGTGTAACTTAAAGTAGTCTGTCATTCTGTAAGGCTACAAGCTATAAAAGCCATTCTCAATTCCTTTGTCTTGTGTTCCTTAGAAATGTTCAGGTAAGTCACTTTTTTGGTTTTAGTCCTTCCTCCTTTTACTCCTGATTGGTGTGTTTCTTGGGTATTTCAGAGAACAGAACCATCAACCACTGAAGCTGTCTAAATATTCCAGCAAAAAGTAAATTGGGAAAACTTAGAATAAGGCGAATTCAGGTTGTAGAGAGCTCCAGGCAGCTTTGTCAAGGATAAGTCAAACACCCTGCACTCATGATTAGTGTCTACCACTAGGCTGAAATTAAAAATCGCAAACTGCCCACTTTCAGATACATAACACCGCAGAGTATGGAGCTGCACACAAAACACAAGTACTATTATATCCTCTGCACTGTGTACACACAGAAAATGAGAAAAAAGAAGTTTTAGAAGCACCACTGCTACACAGTGTGTGGGAGTTTGTGACCATTCAACTACCTCCTCACCACCAAGATTTTTAGCAGCCTTAAGACTGCAATGTGAAGCTTCAAATTCTTTTACTTAGTGAATACCAATGAGATATGATTCAATTTCACTATCTACACCACATCCCATGACTTTTATCAACTATACTCAGCATGACTGATCAGGTATACACAACAACCACCATTCAGGATGTGACCTGTATGGCAGACAGCCCTCATTCCTTCATAAAAGATTCCTTCTACTCTGAGGGGAGCCAAGACCAAGGTCACAGATCCCTTATGAAAGAAGCACCAAAGACTGCGCAGCTACTCACATCATTGAAGGCACAGCATTTCTGAGCACATGCTGAGGCTTCATCCCAAAGCTTACATTTGAAGTAGTATTGGGCCAGGTAACGAAATGCAGTGCTGACCTCCAGGTGCTCCACTACCTCCTACAGTGACAGTGGTAAAAAACATCATCTGTAAGTGCCTTCCAAAGTAGTTCTACATCATGTTTAGTTCTCCTTTTATTCCCAAGATATCATCTTACCCCACAGGAATAGATATCCTGGATGTATTTGATGTAGCATTGAGCTGCCTGTTCGGATTCATTCAGCTGTTCATGCAACCTAGAAAAGGAGAAAAGTGGGTCACTGGAATAAGACTGCACTGTTGAAAACCTTCTTGGTCTATGAGAAAGTACCTGCTCACCCTGACCTGGCCTAAAGCCAGGTCCTTTCCTTCAGAATTTGCAGGATATGCAACATGTACTGCCCCTCATGGAAAGAGATGATCCAGTTTGCATTCATGCTGACAGACAGGGAGGCAGTCAGATAGTACTAGACAGCTAGACCCAAAGCAGGGACCTTTGTTTATTCTGTTGCATTTTAAACCTTTTAACAGACCTTTGCCATTTCACTTACTTGCTATTTCCTCGAGTGCTCCTTCTTCCCCTGCTGAAGCACAAATTTGTACAGCAGTTTCACTTTTCACTTGCTCTTTTTTCCCCTTCACTTTTCCCACTTTACATTACTTTATCCCCACCAAAAAAATTAGTGTTGATTTCACAGTATTCACATTAGACCCTTTCCAATGTTACAGCCGTATACTAGAAAAATAAAATCAAACTACAGTTTTGTACATCATCTACCATCATGGGCTGCTTTTAAGTTGCAATACAACAAATACAATTGCTAGCACTGCCTGCTCAAATCACCTCAGGATTTAGAACCCACATTACACTATCATTCTCTCTAGTTATCCTGATGGAAACAAAGATAAAGTTGGACACCAAAATTTGCAGTCACTACAGCCCTAAAGATACCAATTCTTACATGGCTTCAAAAGTAACAGTGCCTAACAGCAATCCCACTTGTTCACATTCTGCATTTTATCATTAGGTATCAAAGTGCGACTCGCATTTTACACAACCCTGACAGTTCAGTGAGGGTACATACTCACTTGGCGAGTTTCACAAGTGCCATTTTCTCCACATCTCCCACGGCATAAGCTCTCCAATAGCACTGTCAAGGAAGGAAAGTCATCACACATGCCACAAAAATTACTCCAGCTCATGACTCCAGCATGCAAGTCAGAAACAAAAAACTACAGGGTTTGTCAGCAAAAGGGGCATGTATCTGTAGACAACTCCTTATTTATCAGCTGCTCTAGTTACATTGCAGCAGTACCTCCCCAACTGTAACTGCCAATGAGTTTAGGTAGCACTAGCTACATAATTATGCTGCAATTTCACCCAGTATTCTGGGAGACACCCTAAAGTCTTACAGATCAGTTCTCACCTTCTTAGCTTCCACCAACTGGTTGAGTTTCTCATAGCATTCTCCTAGAGCAACCAGCATACGAGAATCATTTGGTCTGTAAAAGAACAATTCTTCAGGTAGTTTAACGGGACTGCCAGCTGATCTCAGGGGAAGGGGAAAGGGGGCGGGGGGGGGGTGGTCAAGGGAAAAAATAATCTACACCTGGCAGTCTTGTCATCCTTTTGCATAAAACATCACTCATACTCCTGACCAGTCATCCTCAACATTTAACTGACAAAGCTTTCGTTAACAGTTAACTAACACAACCAGAAGGATTTGGAACAGTGAGACTGCACACATCACAAAGCATTGATGTTTTTTAGCTCTTGTATGTAAATTCTTTAGCCAGTATCAACCATGTCAGAATGAAGACCAATAAACATGGCTCCATTCTCAACTCTACCTGAGCTGGTGGGCCCGTCGGTAGTAGTAGAGACAGTAAAATGGCATTTTGAGGATTTCATAGGTTTGCCCCAAGCCATACCATGCTCTGTAGTCCCTTTTGTTCACCTCTATTGCATGCCTGTCAAAGAAAAGGAGATGAACTAGACAGAAAGTCAGGATCAAAACCAAGTCCAGCAAAACACTAGGAAAAAACAGAAGATACTATTTCAGAAGCAAACACCATTTTCTGCAGTACATGAGCGAACGGTACCTATAAGCCTGGATAGCTGCAGATGTGTTCTTCATTTCCATATACTCATGTCCCATAAGTGTCCAGGCTCCTAGATAACGAGGATTCAGTTTCAAGGCCCTCTGGAAATAGAGTGCTGCTTTTTCATGCTGGGAACGCAAGCTATAATAATTTCCTAAAGTAAAAGTCATAATATTTAAATAAATTTTAAAAACTCACAACCAACCAACAAAAAAAGCCAACACCAATAGAGAAGTAGAAAAAAAGAATGTAATGTGTATTATCTACCACCTCCAAACAAATTGTAAAGAGTCCTAATAAAGACAGAACTGATTCAAACCTCAAAAGTCCTAATTAAACTCACCAGTGTTCCGGTCAATCCTTTTCCAGCTGTACCAATCAATTTGTGATTCCATCCCCTTGGAATGTCATGATCTAACAAATTAATTTCCTGCTCCTGACACACAATTATTTCCATTGGAGTTTGAAGACTATGAAGGGATTTTCAGGTACATAGGTGTCCCTTCTGCCCTAGTAATATTACAACAGCTTTCAGAGAAAAATGAGGGAAAAGGGTACTCTGTCATTTAGTCTGCTTTTCAGGCTGCCTGAGTCCACATTCACTAAGTGGTGATCTCGATTGCCTTGCTGGCTGATCACTTTCACAAGTGTTTCCAAGACTCCCTCACACAGCCTACAGACAGCAAAATAAGATGTAAAAATAACATGTAAAAGAACTGGCTCTCACCAATTACACAGCAGGTCTCAACACGGTACTTGTCTATCTCACAGAGATTATGAGCCAGGTAGCTCAACTCAGGCTTCATGCTCTAGTGGAACAAAAGATTGAAGTGATGAGAGAGAGAGTACATTATGTTTTGAAAGAAAACCTAAGCACCTGGCAATGCATACAGTGTGTCTCTTCCATGGAGTTGGGAAGCGGAAAGTCGGTATTCAGAGAGGCCAGACAGCACCAGCTGCTTTGCCAGTGTTTAACATACCTCCAACATTATCACTATGGACAGGCCACAGGAAGAGTGCTTACCCTTACATAGAGCAAGTTGGAGAAAGTGTCCATGTTTTCTATCCTGTAAGGATCTTGTTTCCTCAGCTCATTAAAGATGGATAAAGCTTTGTCAATATCTGAAGAAAGAACAGCATATGGGACACCAACAACTATAAATGCCAAGTTTGCATTAAGAGGATCATTCCTACTTAGTGTCACTGACCTCTTATATTGTGATAAGCAACTGCAATCTGAGAGATGATATAAGTGCTTTTGGAAAATCCTGCATCAATGAGACTCTGATACTTCTGCAGAGCTTCCTCTATCAGCTGCAGCTCTGTATAAATGTGTGCAAGAAAGAACTCTTTCATCCATGTATCTGGCAAGGACAGGAACTTCAACTAGCAAGAATCAAAGAAGAGGAGGAAGAGATGACAATCAGAAGTATTCTACAAGCTACACATGGCAAAGAATACATTATCTTCCCTCCCATGACTTAGTAGATGGTCCCGAGGTACGAGGATTTCCTGCAGTCACCTTCTTAAACCCATTTGGTCAATTGGGGAAGAAATTGTCTTCAAATATAACATCACCTGGCTTTTGCTTCAGTCATTAAATTCAGAAATCCTTTGAAAGACTGCACTTTCTTCCTATGTTCGAACATCAGTATCTTAACACTAATTTCAATGAACTAAGTGAGCAGACTCAAAATGATATAATAAAAAATGTACTTCCCTGTTTCCATAAATTGGTAATACTCTCTTCTGCATCATTTTTTTAAATGTATTTTTTAAAGTACTGTTTTTAATACTTCATCAGTCAGAATTTATGGAAGAATTCCAGGAGTGGACTCAAATTCCACGCAGAAAGAAAAATAATCTATTTTGGTTTTATATCTTGTTTCTTTGATACAATTCACCTCCTATGTGGCTTTGTACATTATCATGTCAGTTTTGAAAGTAGTGATTCTATATATCATTTCAGAAGTGCTCAATAACTGAGGAATTAGAACCAGATTAAGAAAAAAAATATAAAAGAGAAATCTCTTAAGAGGAACTCCCTCATGTGATAAGGTGCTAACCCCGGTGACAACTACTTCCAAAACACACGAATTAGAAATTTCTTAAACCACTTTGTGGGTGAATGATAAGAAATTAGCCCTGCCTGTATAAAGATTCTCAAGCTACAGCATGGCAAGCAATTGAAGATAAAGAGGATTTAGCAACATAGTTTACAGTCGTGGATTGCCTTGCCTGACAGTGTCTCACAGAATGAAGCAGTGGGCATCAATCTTATGGCCACAGAAACACTGGTCACTGAATCAGGCTAAACTCTTGAGATTTGTTACCACATCTTGGTATCTCCAAAGTTTTACCATCTCTTTATCTGTAATCAAGTTGCAAAGTTCCAGCCAGGCTCCCCAGTGCAAAGGCAGGGCATGAGCAGCTTCAACAAACACATCTATTGCTTCTTTCACCAGGTCCAGTTTCCGCAGCACAACACCGTATCTGTAAAAAAAAGCATCAGGTTGAAAAGAGTCATGAAATTCTGCATATCCACACAAATATATAAGAAATACATGGAGACACTTACAGATAAAGGCCAAATCCATCCAGTTCCTGTGCCTTGTGTTTCTTGCTGAGCTCAACTCTCAATTCTCGTAGAGCTTCATTTTTCACCTGTCCTTTTTCCAGAGGTCCTACATGAGGAGCAAGTCACACATCTAGCTTTCAATAAGGAGTCTCACCATAGCAATGCAAAGTCTAGGGTACATTCAGAATTATCACTGACATGACACAAAGGCTTCCCAGCCTGTGTTTATTTTCCCCATTTTAAAGAAAATCTCTTACTCTGGTCACCCAGCTTAAAAGAAGACCTAATAGATGAAAATCGGTAGCCTGTAATTAAGCCAATGAATCGAAAGAGAATGAAAGAAATCATGTTACAGCACACTATTATCCGAAAAATTGAGAGGAAAGCCATAGACTCAAGATGAACTACATGAAGAGTCAACAGCGAAAGCTTCATTATTTCATCATGTGTTTCTTGACACCAGAGACTTACCCAAACTATCAACTGTCTCATCATCCTTCTTCTTTTCCCCTGACTGTGGAAAAGAAAGGAAATCCAAGATTACATTACAATAGTATATTTCCTATGTTTGCTGCAGCACTTGCAGCAGCATGTAAACTGAGTTTTCAGAGACAGCACAGTTCTGAAAAGAACGGACCTATCTTTCTTTACCCTAATACAGAACTTGGACTTCAAGGTGGTCATTAGGGACAGAATAAGCAAAAAAGTAAAATATGCCACAGAGGGGTAGGAGGCAGAGGAGTTCAGTGCTAGGAGGCAACTTTTTTTTCTACCTTACCAGGTATCTGGAGTACATGTACAAGAAGTAAGCTTTCTGGCTCTTGCAGCCCTGTAAAAAGTAGGCAGCCCTGTCATATTCCTTGAGATCGAAGTAAGACTTGGCCAACGTGTAGGCATCCAGATCACGAGCATCCTCCTGCAGGGACACACACGAGTTTTAAGACCCAAGAAGCTCTGACATACTTTAGGAAAATCACAGTTACAAACATAGCAATGAAATTGCTCCACAAGCTAAAAATGCAGTTTATCCATCTTTATAGATGGTTTGAGTACTATCAGAAAAGTTCCTCCCCTTCCTCACATGATCCGATTCTAGGGTTCTCAAATAACACGTACAGACTATTTAGGAACATCTAACATAAATTGTGAGATTCCAGAAACAAAATGTGGCAGGGTTAGCTATTCAATTAGTATGAAGGACCATAAAGAAGAAGCCTGCTCAGGAATTCCATATAAAAGAATATTAATCTGCTAACATACAAGAGAACACTTCCTTGGCAATTATACCTTGAAATTTATGACATGTTACACTTCTATAATACACCAGCATAGGCACATATCTATGAGTTCTATTGTGTTTCTACATAGGTGGGTATGGAGACACAACTTGTTTCTCTTGTGTCCTAACAAGCACAAGTTTAATGGCAAAATGTAATTTGTATTAAAATAAATTTTGACCTTAGTAAAGAGCAATAAAAATAAAGTAGCACATGTGAGATTTCAAATTTGGCTTACAGAGTGCCTCATTTACGACATAGCAACAGATAAAGTTCTCATTTGGGAAAGCACATTCAGCTCTGTCACCCCATAGAACACGCTATAGAAAGGATGTTCCCAGCTGGCATTATGGCAAGATTGGAGCTCAGCGCAGACTCCCACCCGTGGGATTTGGGAGATTGCAATCACGTATTTTCCTCCATAGTTACGATTAAACAGCCCACCCCCAAGAGCTGCAGCAGCTTCTCCTAGAGCTCACAGCCACTTTCCCCCAAGCACAGCCTGGGCCCGTACCTCGGTGAGCACGGGGGGAGGCGGCAGCTCATTCAGTGGCAGTGGCTCCAGGGCGAATGCAAGTTCAGCAGCCCTGAGGGAAAGAGAGCATTAGAATCATTGAATCAAGCTTGGAGGAGACCTGTAAGATCAAGTCCAACCGTCAGCCCAGCACTACCACTGCCATCCCTAAACCACGCCGCCTAGCATCAGATGCAGACACCTCTTAAGCACCTCCAGGGATTGTGACCCCACCACCTCCTTGGGAAACCTATGCCAGTGCCTGACCACCTGAACAACGAAAAAAAATTTCTAATATCTTACTGAATCTCCCCTATCTCAACTTAAGGCCACTTCCTCTGGTTCCCTCCCTGCAGGCACGTCAGAAGATCCTGGCTCCCACCTCACTGCAATCTCCTTTCAGGGAGTTGTAGAAAACGATGAGGTACCCGCGAGTCTCTTCTCGAGACTAAATAAACCCAGCTCCGTCCCGTCCTCCCTCTCGGCACAGAACATGTTAACCCGGGGTCCCACGAGCTCAGGCCCGGCCAGCTGAGTCTGGCTCCGCTCACCACTTCCCGCTGTGCTGCAGCCCACGCTCGCGGCTCCGCTCTGCCACGCTCAGCAGCTGCTTCTTGATCTCCCGCAGATCCGAGAAGTCACCGCCGCCCGCCGTCGTCACCATCGCCGCCGCCGCCATCGCGCCAGCCCGGCCAATCACAGCCCCGCCCGCCGGTCTGCCCAATCACAGCCCCGAACACTGCGCACCCGCCAGCCGGTCCGGCCAATCATAGCCCCGCGCACGGCGCTCCCCCGCCCCTATGCGGAGTCGTCTCCTTGGGCGAGTGCGAGAGGTCTCACGACCAATCTCAGGCGCGCCCCGGAGCCATGCCGCCTGATTGGCCGGTTGTGGAGGGCGCGCGCCGGAGCTGTGCAGTCTGATTGGCCGGTTGTGGCAGCGCGCTCGCTCCGGCCCTGCGCCCGCGGCGGGACTCGGCGCCGCTGGCGCTAAGGGATCGCGACACTCCGACACCAAGAAACACCAGGCGTCCTAATTTCTCGTTTAATTCTTAGCTGACAGGGAAAATACTCATTATGTGCCACTCTGCCCTCAGGTCCTAGTCTTCAAGATTAGTTGATTGTTTCTTAAGGAGGTATTTCAATTTGCCTGTGTATTGATAACACTTTCTTATTTAGTATAATTTCAAAATTTTTACTCACATACTGCTACTTCCTGTGCCAAAAATCATAATTTAAAAACATTAAATAGAATCAATCGGTATTTGATTCTAACAGTACAGAAATTGAAGTATTTGTTTTGGGATGGTTGTGCTCCACAACTTTTTAAGCTTTAACGGAAAAGTAACAATATACCTGTATGCTCATCCTAGGGTCAGAATGTCAACTTTAATTATCACTTTTAAAACAGGAGTGAAAAAATAATGTAAAATTTCATTCTGTATGTCGTTTGCAAGTTACACTTTTAGATTTTTTTATTCTTCTGATGGTAAGGGCAATAAATACTCTGTAGCATGAAAGTGTCCTTCATAATCACTTTTCTTGCAGAAACGACTTGAACCAGAGGACCCACTGTTTGAACTGGCAGCAAGTTCACTGGAAATGAAAGGAGTGTCACTGCTGAGCATGGTGTCATTGTACTTGATTTGTTATTATCATTTTGATGAGCTGTGAATGTCATTAATTCTTACACTGACTCCAGTATAGAGTCTAAGGCTACCCCTGGCCTTCACTTTATTGATGATGACTATGAAAATTTCAAGGTTGTGTTGGTCTGGAACCATTTCATCTGGAGCCACCTGCAGAAATTAAACCTTTGTTCTACAAAGGTTTACAGATACAGGCAATGCCCGGTTTGTTGTTAAAGTAGGAAATGATGAGTTATTTATAGTCTTCCATTGTCTTTCAAATAGACAGAGAAAATTAGACCATTATTTGAAGTATAATTTTAGTGTTACGTGGGGTTTTCCCTCTTAATTTTAGCCTAATGTGTTGCAAGTTCAGTTGTAGCTTTGACAGGAAATACTTCTATTACTCTGCCAGCCCATATATCCAAAATGTAAATAAAAACTTATTTGTTCTGGTTACTACACTGATGGGTCTAGTCGACACAATGCCTGACTCATACCTCATTCTCCCTCTCTCTCTTTGCCCCATTCCAAAACACATGTAAAAAGAGCCTCAGAATTTTTTTTCTGATCATAGATTTTTGTTGTACTTACCACCTCTTTTATGTTCTGCATGTGTAGGCATCAGCTGTTAGTGTTCTATGCTCCTAAATGTTGTATTTGATATTTGTTTGATAATTACATTGGTCCCTTAGTTGGACTCAATGATCTTAGAACTCTTGTCCAACCTAAATGATTCTGTGATTCTCTGCTAGTTTTCATTTAAGGATGTTTGGTTTTTACGTGAATACAAAGAGTGATATTTAAAGAAATTTGTACATCTGCATGAGGTCTATGAAGTAATTTTGTCAAGGTCTGTTTATCTTCAGGTTTGGGCCCACCGGGTATCATGTGCGGTTCTCCCGATGGAAACTGTGACAATACATTTGAAGTGAGATTTCAGAACGAAATATGGAACCTGCTGCAAAAATGCACAAAGTGCTACTTGTCTTCTTGCTGAAATCTACGCAAAATACCCTTTGCGTCACGTTCCTGGTGTGTGAGCCCTGGGCAGCTGTGATCCAGCTGTTCTTATCACCACTCCTCTCGAAGAACAGCGTTTCTGGCAGTTCTGAAATACTGAGCTTTTCAGCGAGAAAACGTATTTAATTCTTGGTACCTTACCAGACGGATTTGAGTCCCTGGAGCGGTACAGCAGCTGCCAGAATCAGTATTTGTGGTTCCAGCTGCTCAGCAGGAGATGGCGCTTTGTGCTCTCGAATCAGCAAGAAGAGGGTGGAAGGAAAGTTCATGTTGGCTGAGTTCAATAATTCAGTTGCTTAAGACTTGCTTCATAATGAGAACTCATAATTCTTCCTGTCAGTCCGTTCTGTAATAGAGGGGTCTGAAGTGACACCCGAAGCTGGCTTTTAGAGCCAGTAGACTAAATCCTCTGTGTATGAAAACAGATAGTATCTTGGGGAAATACAGATTAACTGAGCAGTACTAACTAGGTGCTCTAGGAAGAGGGGAATTTGTGCCCCATGTTATTGCACAGCTACCTGCATGAGATTGCCTCTAGTCCCTCAGAGAAACACATTGACAAAAACAAGGAAGGTCAGTGATGGAAGGCTGGGAATTGTGTCCATCATACCAATGGGTTGTGTAGGTGCTTTAAAAGGATTTTTTTTTTCAAAGTTGAGATCTTCAAATGTACAGGTGATGCTCAGTGAAATCCTATATAAGTGGTCTTTACCAAGTGAAGTGCCTTCCCAATAGTTAGTTTCATCTGTTGACAGATAGAGAATTGAATTTCATTATGATGCTGTAAAACTGTGCTTTCAAACTTTTTTAAAGATCAGCTATGATTACAGTTTCCTGTATAATGTTACACTGAGAAGTCTGATGTGATAAGAACTTCTTTTCTACTGTCGGTTGTAGTCTCCATTTAGCATAGTTGCATATAGTTAACACAAGTTAACTCTAGTTTAGTTGCATAGTTAATGCAACTCCCACTTTTGCTTTTTGTTGTCTGCTGAGACATCATTAATGTTAAAACTTGGAAACCATGTGAACCTAAAGTATGAGGGAAACCATTTATACTTGATTTAAATTGAGACGAAAAAATAAATTTGCACCAACTGGGGATAGTTTCAAAGGGTAGGAGACCTGAATTCCAGGAAATCTGCCTATGACTCAATTAATACAGCATTATGACATCAGGGTAGGCTATTGTGTAGTCAGTAATGTTGTTTTCCCCCTCCCTTTCTTGTTCAGATCTCAGTTGTTTTCTTGGGAGGTTAATTGAGATGAAGTAACATAAAATGCCTCTGAGGGCCATGGACTGATGCAGCAAAAGTGTTTATTGTGCCTGAATCACTTCCCCATATCTGAAAAATTCATTGACTCATGCCATATATTTTCTAGTTTTGCGAGATTTGATTTAATTGCAGCTTTTGATGAGCTTGGAACTAGTAGCAGTTAGGTGTGCATATCTAGCCCAGATGCTCCAAAAAAACCAGCATGCACCATTTGCTTAGCATAATGCCCACTAAGACCTCTGGATATCACAGTGAGATTGGTAAGAATCATTCAGATAATTAATATGCTATTATTCGAGAACCTTCATATTGTTGCTAAACTGCAGTTCCCTATTTAATGGAGCATGGACTTGCTTCCTTTTCAGGAGACCAAGAGGTTTGTTTAACCAGTTATCAAAATTACGGTTAGGCTGAATGTTAGGAACTGGGAATTTGTTTGATTGGGTTGCATTTAGTGTGCTGCAGTGCATCCTTGAAGTCATGGAGGAGAAGGGAGTCTGGAAACTACAAGGAGGAGTGATCATTTTGCCACTTGTGCAGCTGGAATCTGTAATTGCTGAGCAGCCTGGGCAGTGCCAAGGTCCTGCAGCCTGTGTCTCCACTGGCACTGCTGCCTGACACAAGTGTGTGGTGTGTGCTGAGAAGGTTAGTCCTACACCTATCATCCTCCCTTCAGTGCTAATGACTGTCTACCTAGGCAGTAATGAAAAACTAAATTGGTTTCAAATCCATTGCTGTTTTTTCTTGGGGCCACTGAAGTCAAGAATGAGGCAAATGAATTTGGGAAAGAAGAACTGCCCATTTTGTTATTGGTGAAAGCTTATGCTGGAGTAAGTAGAAGTTATTGATATGCAATGATTTTTTTTTTTTCCTACCCTCCCTCTAGGAGGGAAGTAAATAGTGCNTTAAAACCAGCTTTTAGCCCTTCAGCTAACCCAGAATGCTAATGTTATTTAAGAAAGGGGAAAAAGAAATAAAAGAAAAAAAAAAAAGTTTAAAATAGCTGCTGGTAGTTTCTTTATGTGTGAGCTTTGTTGCTGAGCAAGTCAGAACGGATTTCTAATGTCAGGAAACTTAGAAGTTCTTTCTGCAAATCTTTATTTATATTTGGTCTGTCCAGGCACTGTCCCCCCTCTTTTCATTATACTTACTCTCCATTTGAGAAAAGAGGAGGATGTTTTATGGTGAATAGCAATCCATTTCTATGTTTTAAGGCCATTTTATACAGTTTAAGTACCATTTTATACAGTTTTGACCTTGCAAAATAACTAAATGCCTATATCCACAGCTCTTCCAGATTGTAAGAGGGGACTTATGGTTGCAGTGCAACACAAAATCAGAATGCTTGGTAGCATTTCCATTTCACATCAGTGTTACTGAGAGGATATATTTAATAGGGAGGATGTCATCATCAACTTGATCTTTTCAAATAAAACACATTTCTTTAATGTTCTTTTGGACCTTAGTGTTCAATATTGTCTGCATACTGCATCAATGAAAAGCAATTATTTAAATACCTGCTATAAAACCAGTGAATCTCCAGAAAAGAATGTTCTGACTGTTTTCTGCATAACAGTTCCTGTGAGGCAAATGAAGGCATAGTGCAAAGTGGAGCTGTATGTACTGGAGAACAAAAGCAAAACAGAGGTGAATAGTTGTCAAAAAGGTGTGGCTAACATCTTCATGAATGTGCTGAAGACGTTGGTACGTTGGATGACCTTGTAGAATTTACCTTGAAAAATAGCTTGTCTTGGCAGCTATGGACAGCTTATGAGAGTTGATGAGCATCATCATCACTGCTCAAGAGCAGAAATCCTAATGTCTGATGATAAAGATGATAAAGTGAAGAGAGCCACCTAGGTTTGGTTTGGATTTGATTTTGCCTTTTTTTTTGTTGTTGGTTGGCTGCTTTTGGTTTAGTTTGTTTGAGGGTTTTTTTAATAGCCAGAGTAAGTAGAAGTTCAGCAGGTGAGTAAATGAAGGATAATTGAAGAGTTTATGAAACAGAACTCTTGGGTTGTGTGTTGTCCTTTACTCCTATGGGAAAAACTAGTATGTGATAGGAAGAAACTTATATAAAACATGGTACTTTAGAAGGCTTTTTGGTCTACCACAAAAACCTTCTTCATGTGTGAAATATTTCTGGTTCATCATCTTTGTGGCCCTTTGTGGGACTCTCTGCAGTAGGTCTGTGTCTCTCCTGTAGTTGGGGGGACCAAAACTGGATGCAGCACTCCAGGTGTGGCTTCACCAGTGCTGAGTAGAGGGACAGGATCACCTCCCTCGACCTGCTGATAATGCTGTTCCTAATGCATCCCACTCCATCTGCAGCAAGGGCACACTCCTGGCTTGTGTGCAGCCTGGTGCCTCCAGGATCAAGATCCTTTCCTGCAAAGCAGCTTCCTAGCTGGGTGGGCCCCAGCATAAGTTGGTGCATGTATTAAGAAAGTAATTTTCTTCCTGCTTCATAGGTCTGTTGTTAGAATGAAGTTTAAAATGGTTTTTAGCAGGTTATTTTTTACTGTTGTGGTGATAAAATGAATTTTAATAAACTTTTCAGTATAGTTGTGATGACTTCTGAAATTTCACCAGTTCTTTTGGAACATAATGATTTGCAAGCCTTGCTCAAGTGAAGAATTTCTGAGGATATCGTGATTATACAAGCAAACAGCAATGCGAGATTACAAGGCTTTTTTTAACCTGTGCTAATTAGATTAAAATTACTAGCTTGTTAACTGAGGTGTACTTCTTTGGATGGAAGATAAAGTACTGTGCATGTAGACTTCTACCACGTTGATGAGTTGCTGCAGAAGTGTTTTCTGTCATCACTGGATCTGATACAAATGCAAAATTTATTTCCTTGGTGTGTCAGTGTATCATACTAGACATCCTGAGGAAAATTATGTTAAGTATTTCTAAAGTATGTTCTGCACATAATTGACTTTATTTTCTTTATTTGAGAGTGATTCTGTTCTGAAACAGAATTTAGTATATCTAAATTGTCGGGTGTTAGCTGCATTATGTTGGATTAGAAAGTCCAAAAAACCCAACAGTCACTTCGGTGACAGCTTATTTCCTATGAATTTTCCACAGGTCAACAGAAAGTGAGGTAATAAGGACTTCCAGTTTAACTCTGACACTGTGCTACCTCCAATCACTGTGCTTCAGTGCTACCTCTAATCATTGAAGTATTTCTTTTCTGTAATTCATGCTTTTAAACTATTTCTGAGAGAGTTTTGTGAATTTTGTCTAGATGCCCAGGTTGTTAAAGTATTTTAAATATGTATATGGATTATCTTTTTTCCTCCCTTTTATGAGCAGGAAATATAAAATCCCCACAAAGCCCACTAGATTGCATCTCTGTAATGGAGATGCAATATAAGGGAATCTGTAGGGATTTTTTGATAAAAGTAGATTACTTTTTTATCACCATGAAAAGTTAGGATGAATCCCAGTAACCATAAGCATATATCAAAATACAACATTACAATTTCTGGTAATTGCCTTGGTTCAGGAAAGAAAAATACCACTTTATGTGGGTTTGCTCCCAGTGGCACGTGATTTACTGCTTGTCCTCATTCTGTGTTGACATGATCTGGAATAACTTATGGCACTTGAGGCCATCTCTTCGAAGGTTGCATAGTGTCATTTGGTCAGATGACTGAAATCATTAAGTTAATAGTGATTTACACTACTGCAGCATCCTCTCTGAAAGATATCCCTTCATCTGCTGAAGGAAGGCAGCTGAACATACATTCTCTTCATGTATGTTATCATTAAAAGCAAAACAGGTTAGCTTAAATCACCATGTTGTTTCAATGGGCTAGAAATGTATAGCCATTTGAAAGATACTCGTGTTTTAAAATTGNTAGAATAAGCAGAGATGATTGGACTGAATCCAGCCAGTTTATAAATGGAGAAGTCAGCACTGGTAGCGTGTCACAAGAGTGTAAGCACAAGAGGTATTCAAGGAATATTTAATTAAACTGGAAGGTAATGGAAGATACAGTGTATAGCTCTTCCATTACAGAAAGTACTAGATTGCTTAGATGATTTATTACTGGGGAGAAATAATGGCTTCATGTTTTTTCCAAGACACAGAATGAAAGTGATATGACATTTTAAAGCTACACAGATTGCATTGATATGAACTTAAGAGTTTTCACTAAGCTGAGTACTGTCCTTCTGTAGATCTACTTGTTTCTGATCTTGTTAGATAAAACATTTCAGAGGAAAGATTTGACTTTGTTTTGCAACATCCACTCTACGGTGCAGAAAATTTGTAGGGTAGCTGCTGTATGCTGCCTTCAAAGATAAAATTCAACACAGTAAAAATAACTTTCTGGTTAGGGGACTAAGACACTGTTGCTACAGAATGGGAAGTGGTTTCAATTTTTGTCATGAGAAGTGTATGCTGGAACATGTTGTGTTGTCATGTCAAATCTCATACCAGTTACAGGAGTTCTCAGTTGAGTATTTTACATTTGCTGATTTCAATTTAGATTTGTATTCTCTGCAGAGGTGTTCAATACAGAATAAAAACTGTCGGTCTGGTATGACTGATGGGCCCTTTAGTAATGAAGCCTGGCACTGAAATGGCAAAAAAGGGTGAATCTGCTGTTGCCGGTATGGGGGCTGCTGAGTTTTATAAGATGGAGAAGCTGTATGTAAAGATGCTTTTCAGTCACTCTTAAGGTAGCTGTGAAAGTAATACTATTAATACATGTTGGAAAACCAGTGAGGTTTTAATAGAAGTAAATGTGCTTCTCCATCCTGTGGGCTGCCGGTCCCATTTGG
>VYZR01013033.1:32627-47382 GCA_013400675.1 Oxylabes madagascariensis | reverse complement strand
AATGTTGTTGGGAACACTGTGGGTGGGCAATGTTTTACACATTCTAGGCACTCACACTCGGCATTGTAAACCTAATAATCCCTTCCTTTAAACAGACATTAAGAATTTTTGATTTTGTTTCATTATACGTCCACATTTTTTTCCATACAGCGACTCCACGAACACTGAAAAATAAGCCCTAGCAATTAGGCAGCCACAGTTAATGATCATGGCTAGGAAGTGTCATGTGGCACTGAAAGCCCTTTAAAAAATTCATATCCCTCTATATTTTCACAGCTTATTTGAGCAGCTACAGATATAAAATCTTGTGATTTTGTGTAGCATATTTGGAAATCGGGCAGGCAACTCAGAGGTCAAAGGTCAAGAGCAGAAGGAATGCTAATCTGCAAAGCTATTAATGGAAAGTGTTAAAATATGGTACAACAGCTTTAAAAGCCTTATTCAGATACACCAAAGATGACATTTGTAAACCCACATCCATCTGCTTAGGAGCTAAACTGTGGGAAGGGGTAGTGACCCCAGATAAGGTTGATCTGTTTTTCTCTCCTACCCTCCCTCCATTTCCTGCTCAGATTTGCTTTTGTACATTTGTTTTCAGAGCAGAAAAAGCTGAAGAGAAAGACAGAATGACAGGGAGTCTGGATAAGTTTTAACTTGTCAAAAGATTAATAGGATTTATTATATCCCTGACTCCTAAAGAAGAAAACACACACAAAAACCACCAGGCAACCAGAAAGAGGCAATTCCCTGGACCAGCTCCTCGTCACAGAGTCCTAAACTAAATGAGACATTGGCAGAATGCACCACCAAAAATCTTAAATCTCATCAAGTATTGATTTTTCATGTCATATTAAAGTAACAACTACTTGCATGACAGGCATATATTAAGAACATGATTTAGCTCACTGACCCCAGTTACTGAAATAAAAAGCAGGAGCATCAAAATGCCGACACATAAATTAAGAAAACTCTGCCATAAAATAAATGTTTTTTCCCCTAATTCCCCAAATTTTCTGTAATCTGTCTAAATATATCTTTGTCAGTGATTTGTCAGCTACTCAACAATAAACAGACCCCATATGTGCTACTGATGAGAAGAGGAAAGATTCTCTCATTTACAACATTTTGGATTCCCTTTATGAATTTTGAAATAAGAGTCCTTCCTATTCCAATGCAATATTAACAGAAATATTTTGAAGCCAAACTAGCTGGAACTTGCTGGTGTATAAATAACTGAAGTACAAGCTGCCTTGTCAGACACTGAGACTTCCCCTACAGTAAGTCCTGCGAAGCAAAGGGAATGATGCAAAGCACTGTTCCGAGTGCCCTCTGCTGTCTGCAACACTGCCCAGACTCCTGTGCACGTTTTCAGGCGCTAACTTCAAGGTTTGTCATCCAGAAATCCACTCTAAAAAAAAAAATTGTGGTTCTACAAGCCATATTGTAAAGTTTGAATAGCAATTCTACAGGAGTGCAAAATGAAAATTTAAAAAATACACTTTTGCAAAACTATCTGTGAACAGTTCCAGGATTTATTTTCCCCTTGTGTTGATCAATATTTTAAGACAACTGAATTCTCTCCACTAATAAAATCATGCAGAAATAGCACAACTTGCATATCCAGATAGAAGGTAACTTGCAGTCCCACAGTAAACTAAAATTAAATTGCATATTAAAGAGGAAATGATTAAGTGACAGATCACTGAAACACTTCTGAATTTCCTACTAATGATGTAACCCCTAAAAATTAACAGATTTTGTGGAAATAATGTAAAGGTGAGCATGAAAACTATTATATTTTAAGTCAATAATGCATATAATATCTTCCCATGCTTTGCAATTATTTACTGCCCTCCTGATTTTAAAATATGAAAATTTTGCTGCCATACTTTTAACATTTAAGAAAATTTTATCCTGAGATATATAGACAGAAAGAATAATGTCAAAATTCTATAATACAGCTAAGATGCTTACTTGCAAAATAAGTGTTTTCTAAGCAACAAGAACCCAAAATAGATCTAAGTCTCTACACCTCAGAAATTTTGTATTCTATAAATATCTTTCTTTTATTTTCAGTTATTTTAATAACATACACCATCTGGATTCTATTTTATTGGATAAAAATCCAGCTGGAAGAAGAAAAATCCCTTTGGCTGCACAACTTTTAAAAAAGCACTGTAACAATTAAAAGGTAACATCTGTAACGACATTTTTGCTTTACGGAAACGTGCAAGTATAATAAAAATTAAGTGCGAAGTTCATAAAAAAAATTAGAGAAATATCTGTGCATCTACCACACTCATTTTAAAAACAATACAATGCTGCAAAAGAATTTTAAACATAAAAATGGTGTATTCTTAATTTTATAACAGAGCTTATATAGAAAGTCAACTTAAATACTTATACTTACGAACTTTGTCTCTTTAAAACCTCATTGAATCCTTAGAAGCATAATTTATCATATTTCACTGCAAGATTTCTTAGCTCAGAAGACTACTCATTAAATCATATTCCTGTGTTCTGCTCGCTTTAAACAAACAAAACTTTATACTTACAGACACTTGACTATCAGTAAAAGTTTTCTCCATGTATAAGTGGTTTAATATCTCATTGTTAAGAAACAGTCCTTCAACTTTATTATTACACTCTTTCTGAACACATATTTACTTCTTCCAGAGTCCAGTAAAAAAATGAGGCTTCTCTGTCTGCTGCCCTATCAACACCTCTCCCATTCTCCTCCCTCCCCAGCACATTCCCCGCCCTCCGTACTGGTTCTGTATCTTCTCATCAAAAGGAACAGGCTGCTTTCAAAATGGTGTTGAGGCAGGTCCTGCGTAACAATAAAGCTTCTCTAAAGACAACAGCCCTGCTGAGGAATCTGCTAATGTAAAATACATTCACCGAGGGCCTACAGGACTCTGTCGTAAAGGTTTGTCCAAACTTGTTTAAGCATTGAGTCAACATCGCTTTCTCATCCAAAGTAATCCCTTCTTTAATACATTCCCCTTTGATGAGCATATTACCTGAATGAACCAAGTCACCAATCTCTACTAAAAATAATCAAAATATAATCTAAAAATACTTTTAAAAAATACTGTTAAAACACGTAAGACTCACAGCAAATTTCTTGCAGTTTCTGGCATGTATATACATGTCTCGGTGTGATTATAATCATATGTATGCATATTGTGCAACCTATCTCATCCTACCAAAACTCCCCGTGTTCTTGTGAGTAAGCAGAGCATTGGCATTTACGAGGATCATGTTCCAAGTGAAACATTACTCTCATAATTTTCAATACCACACCTACTCTCTAGACAGACCTGCAATATCTGTGCATTTTCAGAAAAAACCACTTCCTGCCCAAAAATAATCCTTAAATATCATTCTTCAGCGGTTCCTTTGTCCAGAGGGAAGTTGCGGATGGGCTTTTTACTGTGTTTTTTAAGTTTTAGAAGTACTAGTGAAATGCTTTAATGATTTAATAGTGAATAAAAAATGGTAGTAAGTAAATAGAAAGCATCTAGTAAAAGTTCTAGCTGACTCCTTTTTCTTGCTAAAGTTTCATTGGACAGATAAATGCATGAGGACAATGAAAATTAGGTGGTACAAACTCCTACACAAAATCCCAGCAGTTTAAGCATGAGACAGAATCAGAAACAATTTGCAGATGCTATCAATTTGTGCTGTATGTATTCTGTGATTATGCTCTAAAAATACCAATCCAGTTCATTCAATAAAGCCTTATTCCTTCCCTAACATCAACCAGGTCTCATCATAGAGCAAAAGTCCCTCCTTAGTTATTATTTTGTCATGTGACGCGACAAAAAGACATACCAGGTGAGAGGAGGAGCAGCCAGGGAGGGCAGGGACGGAGAGGCACAGTCAGGCAGTTCCTCATTCCCACTCATTCCAGGAGCTGCCTGGACAATCTCAGCAGCAGCAGCTCTCAGCAGAGCAGTGGCCAGAGCCACCTCCCACAGCGCTGCAGCACCAACAGGGAATGCTGCCTGCCCAGGGCAGGCACCCAGCCCCAGATACTGCAGATACTGCAGATACTACAGCCAGCCAGCCCTTCTCAACAACCTCGCACCAAGGGAAAGGCAGCACAGCTTCCTGTGCCAACAGGACACCCACAGTGCCACAGGGAAAAGCACTGTCCACCCTCACGTCTCTGCACATGATCAGTTCAGAACATGGGTTTGTCAAACCCAGTATTATGTTTCCAGTAGTGGCCACACATGGAAGTCTACTGACGAGCAGCACAGGGCAGCATATCAGACATTTCCCTGGTTACATTCTCCCAGACTCCAGGTATTTTTAGTTCAAGAGATTTCCTGAACCTGGTGTGGCTTGTCTGCTTAATAATCCCCAGTGGCTCTCTTTTCCAAATACTTGTCCACTTTCCCTCCAGGACATGCAAATTTCTTGCATCCACAGCACTCGGTGGTGAGGCATCCCACAGGCCGACTCACCTCCCACATGAACAATCGTGTTCTCCTGTTTGTTTTGCTCCTGGCTCCAGCTATCTTTAATTAATGGTGTCGACTTCTTGTCCCAGAGTACTTTTCCTACGCCACCCATGATTTTCCACTCTTTCTTACACCTTTCTAAATCTTTTCTTCTTCTAATGTATCAGAACATTTTAAAATAAAGAGACCAGATATGGAAAAACAAACCACAATTGTATGCAATGGAATCATCTATTCCTTCCATAATAATCTGTAATACAGGGGTTTGCTTCATTGCTACTGTACTGAGCTGTTGTTTACAGGCAACTCTCCCTTGTAACTCAAAGACCTCACTTCTGAGAAGAAATAGTCGGCTGAGAAACACATGTATCATTTGTGTTGTTATATGAAGCTAGAGCTATTTTGCCTCATTTGTATTACTTTACATTTATCTGCATACATTTTCATCTGCCATTTTGTTGCCCAGTCATTCAGTCTTATAACAGCAGCCTGGTCTCACCTTCAGAGACTGCTCTTGTCCTTATTACCTGGAGTAACTTCACCTCACTGCTAACCTTCTTGGGAGGAGCCTTAGAAGATGCCCTTGAATCAACAAATATAATACAAGAAACTGCAGCAAGGATCAGCCTTAAGCAGCAAAAAGTTCTGCATTTCAGAATCAGTGCAGTAAATAGTAGCATTATTCTGCCTTAATGTCACATGCCTCAGACCCAGAAGAGGGAACTGCTTCAGTTCAAAGAGAGTAAGCCCAATTTTTGAAGAATGCTGTGTTAGGAGAAAGACACCCCTGAGAGGTTGCCAAGCTAACAAGAGCTCCATGTGTGTGAGCACTGACAGTTCTGTCACTACTCAAGGAAACCAGAACCAAAATAACAGAGCCAATGCCAAAGCCCAGTATCTTACATTGCTGAACTAAGGAATGCAACCCCTCTGTAGCTTCAGGTGGTTACTTGAACTTGCTCATCCTGTCTGATCCTTGTAATTCCACAAACTGCAGAGGTATTTACAGCTTATGAATTCACCTGTGTCCCATTAATCACACATCCTAAGAATGGCAGTACTGCTAAGAAAAATAATTTATACAGAATACAAGTTTATCTCTAGTCCTGAAAGCACATATTGTGTCTCTGGTTTTGTGGCAGAGATGGGCTTGTGTTGGAGAGACAAGCCTGGAGGCAGTAAAGGCTCAGACAATCTACTGATTGCCTCCTCAAGAAGAAATTTCTCTATACAGAAATCTCTTTAACTTCCTTTGCACGTATGGGGACCTAATTCCCTAAGGAATCCATCCTGGGCAACGCTGTTGGTTTCTCTTCAAGCACCACAGCACGGGGTGAGCACTGCCGTGATGAGCACTGTCCATATGCACCTCACAAAAAAAGCAGAGATGAGATCCAGCTCTCAGCATATTCTCTGACTACTCTGCTTTTCACATGCAAATTTACATGGCAAATTTCTCCAGAATCTGAAGTAAAGAAAATAACCCAAAAGCAGGAGAAAATACTAAATTAGTAACATTACTGAAGGACGGTCATTTTACCAATTGCAGTGAGGGAAAATAAATCCCATTATTCTCAGTGTCTGGGAAAAAGAAAGCACAGTTAACCATTCTGGATTATATGTAGAAATAAGTACCTCAAATTCACAATAAAGAGGTTGCACATAACTGTATTGATCTGTTGATCAACCCACCTTTGTCAGATACTTTACAAAACAGTGTGAGAAGCACAAGAACTTTCCATGAAAAAGTCTATAAATGTAAACTTAAGAGCAGATAGTGAAAATCTTTTTTAAATTATGATATAGTATAAAATATCGGCAAAAACCTAACAGTAATGCTAGAGCACAACCTGTGGAGAAAAATAAAATGTATACTACTAGCATGATGTTTCCTTCTTCAAAGAGATACAAAAAAACTACCCTGATAAGATCGCACATGCCAAAGTAGAAGCCTGAGGACGATCCTCTAGAGAAGGCTGGAGAGTCTGAAATTCTTAATAGAGGAGTCTAGAGAAGCAAATGTGAAACCAGATGATGGTGGTCAGCACGACAGACCAGACAGTGCAATCCCCTGCCTGCCCCCATGCCCTGGCAGTGTTCCAGTTACCAGCACAGGTGTGTGCCCACTGTGCAGCCCAGCAGCTGAACAACTCCAGCCAGGACTCTAGCAGCCCAGGGTCTGAACAAAGCAGAAGAATGCCTGGCACAAACCACTGGATGTGTTCATAATCTTACTGATCAGCTCCATGACCACATCAGTAATTCAAGGTAAAAACATCAATGTGTAATGTCATGACTGACTTGCACTATTTACAGCTAGGCATCATGGCTCAGCAAGATGGTCTGAGCCAGTACAGTCAGGGAGCCCGAAATCACTAAGCACACCTCTCACTGCTCCAGGAACTGACCCCTGGTGCAAAGGGAGAAGAGAAACAAGAACTTCACCTGTGGGCACAGATCCACGAAGCTTCCAACAAAGCAGCATCAGAGGCTGCTCAGTGTTAGCACTCAGACTTCAGAATCCTTAATTTTATAAAAGAGCTTATATATGAGTATATGAGACTGGATTAAGCCTTTAGGAGCTCATTATCAGCATGCTTAAAATACAGTACTGCTTTTTACATACAAAAAGGGAGATTTTCTCATGCGTGCACTGTTATTTCACAATTGGCCTTTCCTCCCCCTTTCATGAAAGCTGGCAGCAAAACTGCCAATTGGTTGGTATATCTCAGATAAAAATTTGGACAAAATATTGCCAGAGATGGAGTTCTTAAAGGGGCTACACAGTAAAACATATTTTTAACTAATTGGTGAAATATAACACAAAACTACACATTCTTTTCAAACTTGGAATTCACTGTTTTAAGCTGAGAATGAAGGGGCCTCTTGATTTAAATCATGTACTTATACTTGCCATAGTGGTGGCATTGTGGCCATGGTGATGACCTAAGAACATCAATAAAGCAACCTCTGCAGGGAGAGTTAATACTTTTTATTAGATCATCTGAAAGGGTGGGGAAAGTTTGGGGCATGTTTAGATCTTCTTGTCTGATTTTCCCAGTATACTAGTTGGTCTAATATAAGCTATTATCTCCCTGTGTAAGCTTTGTCTGATTATTAAAATCAGTCAAACAAAAACAGGTACCCACTTAAAAACTCCTCATTAAGTCAAATGAGCATTTGGGGGGGTTTTGCCACCCACAGATGCTAAAGCTAATATCCAGCAGAGACATGTCATCCATGTCATTTAGTATAAAAACCTCATACCAAAGAGATGTGCTGTACGCTTTCAAATAGCAGATGAAATGCAAAAAGAAGTTGATTTAATAGAATTAACAAAACAGAAAAAAACCCAAGCATTATTATCTATAATAACACGTAATAATACTACATTATTAATGGTTATAATAAGATGGAACATTCTAACAAAAGTCCTCACACGGAGTTTTAAAAAGAATACATGATACATTACAACTTCGAAAACATTACTAAACTCTAGAAATTTGATACAACAAATGTTGTTTGTAATATACATGTAGCTTTAAGGTTTCCAAAACAGGATGAGAACAAGAACAAAAGCTGCAACAGCCATCTTTTTTTGTCCTGATATTTAGTTAACATAATTAAATCATCTTTAATTTTAAAAATATCTCTGCATTAAATGATTATTTAACAATACTTAAAGAATTTGACACTTGTTTCCCTAAGAGATTATGTCTCTCATTATACTACTCTGCCCTATTTTTAACCACAGAGAAGTGCAAAAAGTACAAGTACCAAAATGATTTTCAGGAAAAAACAGTTTTGAATGTTCTTCTTGGTGAGGAGGAACCTAATTTTTTTGACTTCAAGAAAATACTGCAAGATTCCCCCATTTTTACGGACTTCAAGAAAAATTAAAAGATGAGTAGAATAGGCTACAGTTGAAAATGTTACCAAAACTGGTGATGAATAGAATTACAATTACTGTGTTTAAGTAAATTTTTACATAGGTAATGTTCTACTGTCTGCAGTCTCACAGAGACATCTTTAATGTGTTTATAAATAAAACACATAATGTGTTTATAAACATCTTTTCCAGAACAGAATTGTGCAAGAAGCTGAGAGTAGTGGCATTTACCTACAGGGAAGAAAAGTGGGAAGAAAGACAGAATCATACCCTGTCATTAAGCCAAATATGAAATAATCATAAGGTCCTTTTAGTTTAAGTTACACCTTGAAAATATGAACCAGAAAATATGCTAAAAAGTAAAATTGGTGCAAATCACAGATTGTTAACATGGTTGTTAATGGACACTATTTCATAACAACCAATTATTCACACAGGAAAATTTATTGCTAGACATAAGATAAAGCTGTTGTTAACAAAAGCAGATTTCTTGTAATTTAATGAAGAAAATTTTCTAAATACATTTCTTGTGAAAACAACATAACTAGGGCCCATACTAGACATGCTCATTTTCTGAATTCAGTTCCAATTTAAAGAATAATTAATCATAATCCGCCCATAACAAGCACAATTTCCACAGTTCAGAAATAAAATTGTGCATCTTCTGTTTTGTGAGACATTTTCCCTACCACAATTACAGCACAACTGCACCATTAATTTCACACTCTCATCCCATTTTGATCCCTGCCTTTTTAAAATAATCTTGTATACAGTTCCTATAAGTAAAAACAGCACCTAGACATTAAGCCTACAAACTTGTCTGTTTTTTCTATGTATCATACAGCTTCTGCAGGTAAGAGGAAAATACTTAAGGAGGGTCAACTACACCATTAATTAATCTTACAAGAGTTCTCTCTGTGCATATATAACCAGACGTAATCTAACACGTTAGAAGAAAAAGTGACATTTTCTCATGAAATCGTGTTTTTATTTATTAAAATATGTATGAATATGCTGTTTTCCTTGGACAGATATTTTTAAAAATAAATAAATAACAAATTTCAAAGAAATCACGCCACCTGATGGCAGCAATCAGCAACACTGACAGCTGGCGTTTCACACTGTTGATACTTCAACAAAAAATCCGAATACGGCCTTTTTAGACCTGTAAGCAATGAACAGTGTTCAGCAAATGCCCATAAAAGAAAATCCATGGAACCTACTTACACTGCTTAATTTAGAAGATTAATTTGGATGCCAGCAGGAATCAAACCCACAAGCTCAGGGAAGTGTATTAACTTCCAAATTTCATGTTTCGATTATTACCTTATCCATTCTGCTGAGACAACTCAAAAGAACACAAAAGCAAGCAAGTAGCCTATACAATACGTTCATGGTCATTATTCCAAAGGTGGAGTCTCTAAGAATTTCCTGCTATTGTTATTTCCTCTTCCACCAACCCTAAATAGACAGCCTGAAATAAACTAAACATGTACTAACAACATTGTGTTGTACTACGCATAGTGTGAGAGTACTTGGGACAAGTGCTGAAGCAGCATTGTTGAAGTCTGAACCAAAATTAAAACGCCTCAACACTATTTTATTTTGACATACAAAGCTTTTGAAATTCTTTTCTGGATTGCTGTTTCTCCTGGTGGCTGGGATAGCTAGGATATCATTCTCTTACAGCATGCAGAGTGAAAAAAAGATATCAAAGTGAAAAGAAGTAGTTGGACACAGAACAGTCTGCACCCACATAGCTACATGTAGTAAGGGCATTCATCCAAATACAGATTTGAATACAGACCATTCCTTTGTCCAATTCATATTGTGACCTAGAATGAAAGTTTCCCCTTCCAAAGTAACTCGGTAACAATAAGAACGTTGGGACACAGATTGACTCTTAATCCCTCCTGTTGGTACTCCTGTTTACATACACTGATAAATACCAACTAGAACATAATGAGGGGAAAAAAGGACTTTTTAGGCCAGTAACTATCATATCTTTCTGAAATTAATGGAAAGTCCCAAGTACCTATTTTAATGTATATTTACGCAATGTGAAACCGCTCCAACAACAGAAATTAGATTTTACTTTTGATGTTTAAAACACTCAAAACACGAGATGTGCAAAAAACCTGCAGGAAATTTCAATCTGTAGGACTGTATTTGTTGTATCATGTTTTTCCTGTTGCATGTGAATTACTAGCACTAGACTCTTTGGTATTCTGAGAGAATTCACTCTTACTGCAATCAGAAATTCTATTAAAACTGCATATATGTCACAGCAAACATTTTCAATTTAAAAGAATCACCATTTTCTGATTAAGAATGATGTAGCTAGATGGTTCCCAAAGCCCTTTATCCAGAAGTTCTTGCTGTGTTTTTGTTATGCAGTTACTGTATTGAAGTTATGAGTGCAAAGAAATTAAGTATTTTCCGTAACTAGAAAAAAAAGCAAGACACTTAAAAGCTTCAGAGAACATAGAAGTAGACCATTATGAAAAACAGAAAAATAGATAAACATCTGATAAATAAGTAATTACAGTTCCTACCTGCATTCCCTAAGCATGCCAGGAGCTCCTCCATATATTCTGCTCCCTAAAAATCCACTGCACTGAGTTCCCTTCTCCTTTAGTTCAGAGTCAGTGAAATGCTGTTCTTCCTACATTTTCCCACTGCAGAAAACTCAGTGTCTCCTTTCCTTCTCCCACCTCAAATGCTTTTTAAACACCTCCTTCCCATTTAGAGGGCTCAGTGTGCCACATTCCCTCCCGTGCGGAAGGGTGGTGGGGTATGTATTCCATGGCTCCTGTGCCAAGAGCTCTGCACAGATTTTTGTTTCTCCCCAGTCACCAGACTTCCTCCAAATAAGCATGTTAAGGGGTAAGGGAAGAATCTCTCCATTCACCTTCACAGCACTGTGGGTCAGGTTTTCCTGAGGAGGCACACTCAAGAGTGAAGCCATGTTCCTACATATGATTCCTACAGCAGAACAGGAGGATGGCTCTTCATTCCTTGTTTTCATCAAAATCAATATGGTTTGGCCACTGAGACCCAGACATCAGCTGATGTTACACCAGATGTAAAATAGCATAATATTACACTTAAAAGGACCCAAAATCACCAAGTTGAATCAGAATTCCCTTTTCTCAACTGCTGTCAAAATTCATCAGCTGAACAAAAACCAGACTATGATAAACATTTGATTTTTCTATATATCATGATATATTAATTTCTGAGACATTATAAACATTTTGATCAGCAAAAGTGTATTGTTTGGATTTACACAGGACCAACTGCTATAGGACAACTAAAGTCAGAATTCCCCACAAAAAGAATGGCCACTGCTGGCACTAATGTAACCTATTAAAGAAATATTGAAAAAGACAGGTTGATAGCTGAAATCTGTATTCCCCTCACAAAAATGTCATATTATAGTAAGTAACTTTATTATGTATAACTTTATTATACATTAGTAACTTTCTTCCAGCAATTATCAGCATTATCTACTGTAAGTTCTCTAAGACTCACTTCTAAATTTTAAGTGAAAGTTAATTACCTCAAGGTCATCCAGAGAGCGAGTAATACTAAATCGCTTAGATCTTCCAAATGATCTTCGAGCAGAAGAACGTGGGGGAGGAGCCTGATTTAATCCCATTGAGTGTCCAAATTTTGCACCCTAAACAAAACAGAAAATATGTATTAATTTACTTCTTTAATTTTAGTACATTGCTGATCACAGTGAGATCTAAAATTTTAAGAAAATGTAACAGGACCACAATTTCAAAACAAGTTGGTCATTTGCCGTGCCGCTGTAAAATGACATATCAAAGTTCATTAAAGTTGACTTTTCCAGTCTCAAGTCAAATGCCTTAAACATTCAGCGTTAATTTACTGTATTAACGAGTCATCAATTAGGTTGCTAAAATGTACACATGATACAGGTCAGTAATAAAAGGAAGACGATCTTGGCTCTTTCCTGTCTTAACTGGAAACCATTTAACTAAAAAATATTTTTGTTTTCTATAGGAAATTACCATCCTAGAAATCATCTCACCCAGCTTCTCTTGGAACATTTCTCCACATTTTTAGAAATCCTACTTTCACTACTCTTTTTTTTAAAGCCTTGCTACTGCAAAGTCCAACTTTTTAAATCACACAGTACAAAATTGCAGGAACTTTTGTTCTGAGGGAAGCAACTCCCTCACATGGATGGTCCATTAATAGAATTGGTGCTGCAGTAATTATATCTAATGGTTTTCTCTTGTCCTCATAATCATACTCTTTCTCCCTAAAAAGTCACCAGATGCTGGTTAAGCTACTCAGTGTATACATATTAAGTTTATTCCAAATGGCAAAGTGTAAGCTTGAACCTAAAATTAGGCACACACTCAGTGACTGGTGCTAAGCAGATGTACATAAACTCACTACATTACAAAAGCTTGTGATTATGTGCCTGAAATTTTGGATTCCTTTCACTGTAACATTCAGTATGGGGAAAATTCCTTCCTATCTACTGACACTTTTTTGCTTTAGAAAATAATAGACTTTAAATCAGAGCAAATTCCCCTCTTTCATGTCAGCATCTTTCTTCATTATAGTAAGCTTGAAAATATATTTATTAGTACTTTTATAATTGCTCATTTGGCAGATTTGTAATATTTATTAAATTTTCTATTTGTGTTCATTTCTTCCTCTGGGCAAGTTTCTGTGTCCGAGTTTTGAAATATTTTGCTCTCCCTTTGATCACTCATTGCAAAGTCTATACACATCATGTTAATCAAAGGAACAACCACAATTTCACATCCTCACAGCCTCATGCCAACAACCACTCATACAAAGCAGAGAAGAGCAGCCAGAGCATGGTACAGCCTCAGAGATGTCTGCCTGTTTGCTAATTCCCATGGAGACAACACTCTTGTATAGCAACTGGGCTCTGGCCATCACCAGTCTTCTCAACAGATTCTGTTTACAAGCTCAAAGAATTGTCATGACAAAACAGAAATCTGGATCCAATGTATGCAGCAGGGTTCATCCCCTCAACAGGCTTGAGAGTTCAGCTTCATTCAGTATAAAAAGTGATCCATATTTCTGTGAAATCTCTTTCCCTCCCAATTTTCAATTTACTAAGGATTTGGTTTTGTTTTTATTGGCTGAGAAGTAAATTGGGCAGGTTCTGCCACAGCAACCTGGAAATCTAGTAACTGGATATTAGCTTCCAAGGTTTTAAGAGAGCATTTAAAAGTGCAGATAAACAAGCTAAGATGGCTTTTGCTAAATGATCAAATAAATGTGAAGAGAAGAAAATTGCTCTCTGTAAATGTTGACAAGCAGCACCCAGTGGAATAAGGACAGTTCCTGTCTTTTTGAGCATCTTTCTGAGCAACTTTTAAAATCGTGTTCATCCAGGCAGGTACTGCTGAGGTNCTTTACATTCTGCTTCATCCCCAATAAAGAATATAAATTGTCCAGCATTTATTTAAATAGCAGAGACTGCTATATATGATTCTGGGAGATGAAGACAAACACCTAGAGAATATGCACTCAAAAAAGTTTTGAAACAGTAACATTACAAATTGAAAGAAGAGGAACCAACTGCCCAAAGACAAATCTAATTAGATTCCACTGAGAAGCAGATTCTAGATAAGATTAATTATCACCAGATGCCCCATTTTGGAAGTAAATGCTGCTTACCTCTTTGTGGTCAGAAGCATAACAAAGAGAAAGAGGGAGAGCGGACAAAAACCACTTGTAAATTGTGTAATATTTTCTCTTAGAAAGTAAATTAGTATCCAATCAAAGTTTTTATTTATGGTTTTTGACATGGTTATGCAATACTGACTACTGAGTTCCTACTGGACAGAACAGTAAAGATAAGAACAGGTTAAGAAAAAAAGAGACCCTGGGAATAAAACAATGCTTAAGCAATGATTACAAAATATAAAAATGCACTGAGCTAACCCATCTGGATAACAATTGCAATTAAGAAAATATTTTCAACTGACAAAAATCTCTTCCTTGCTCTGAAAAATCAAATTAATCGTCTAGGAAATTAAGGAAGGCATTACTAAAAAACCCAAAAAGACTGCAATTCACAAGTATTTAATTTCCTGAGAAGTCTCCCTTTTCATCTTTTCTTGACTCCATTCCAGACATTCAGACTATGAAGGCAGACCTCCTTCTCCAGATCAATTATAAAAATGGCTGTGCACACACATGCACACAAAAAAGGAAAGAATCACGTATCTTAAGCAAACAGCACCATTTTGGCAAATGTTTTTCATGGGACTCTGAAGAGCTGGAAATAAAAGCATCCACTCTGAAGAGCTGGAAATAAAAGCCATTGAAACTAGAGTGTACTAATCAGCACGGCTAAACAAATCCACAGTAT
>VYZR01013033.1:11480-31038 GCA_013400675.1 Oxylabes madagascariensis | reverse complement strand
CCAAGAATTAGTGATAGAACTCTCAGACTACCAATGACTCAGCAAATTAATGGCATCATTAGTGCGAGTACAATTGGTACTTTGAAACTAATGAAACAGTTACATGGTATGGATGTTTAATGGTCTTTGATGTGTTTCTTAAANCTCTGAAGAGCTGGAAATAAAAGCCATTGAAACTAGAGTGTACTAATCAGCACGGCTAAACAAATCCACAGTATTTGAGCACAGAGAGATTGTTAGTGCAATGACTAATATTAATGTCATTTGTGCACCCTGTTAGACATAAAGAAAACATCCTACTTCTAAAAGCCTTTATTACACTATTAAACAGCTGGTATTAAAAACTACTAAATTATCCACAAATATTTCAGAACAATACATTGATGACCAAAAAAATGGCCAGGTTGGAGCAACCTGGTCCACAGCAAGGTGTCCCTGCCCATGGCAGAGGGCGTGGAATGAGATGACCTTAAGGTCCCTTCCAACCCAAACCAGTCTATGAAAAATATGCTGTTTCATTCTCTGTTAGCTGCCAAGCTAAAACACTGAAATTTGCTGCATGACCATTAGGCTGTAGGGTTGTTTGAGTTGGTTTTTTTTGTTTGTTTGTTTGTTTTAATACAGATTGCCTATAAGCCCTAGAACTGTTTATTATCCTACCTTAAAGATTCTCTTCCAAAAACAGTGTTGCTAAATCTATGAAACTCTAAAAATATCTAAATAGTCAAGAAAATCTAAGAAATTCTATCAGAGAAGAGAATTATAAACTAAAGTCTACCTGACATTTTACTAAGTGCCTTCACCTTAGAAATTTTAGGAATCCAGAAGCCAACAAAAAAGCACAGAATTCTGTGAAAACAAGTTGATCAGTGAACAGCATGTGCTACAGCAATACATCCTCTCCTATTTGCAATGCAGATATTTGCCACCCTGCTACTGCTATCAATAATGGTGAAAGTATAAAAGAACATATCTCTAAAAGCCTTTATCCTGTTATGATTTGGCAGATGGAGAGGAAAAACAACAAAGGATTAAAGGAATTAAAGTACTGATGCTCTAAAAAAATCCATTCCTTTTTCTACTCTTATAAAAAAGTAAAAGTTAGAATGGATTGAAATACCAGATAAACGTATAATCATAAGAGAAGAAAAGACAATTAATGGCATCTATGTTATCTTTTTTTAATAAATTACCAGATCGCCCTTTTTTGTAGGCAAACAGGAAATGGCAAGTGCAAATATGACAAGGAGAGCACTGAAAACAGGTCATCAGGGGAGGACTGATACAGCAGCATTTTGTGATCGTGTCCAACTGAGAACGGTTTCTGTCTGAGAACACGAATGGTGTACAAGGAAAGTACACATGAGAAAGTGAGAAACGTTGTACTTCATGTATTAGCAAGGCAGAGGGAGTGATTCATGTTAGACTGCAAACAGACGGACAGAAAGAACAAAAAGGTTCCAATATAAGATGATTTGCACAACTCTATTTAAAGATAGAACAAAAAAGGATGGGCTCTTAAAAGTATTTTTAACTGATAAACAAGTTAGGCAGCAGTTCCATATAAGATTTTTGGCAGCCCTCATATCCACTAACAGTAAACTAGAGTTTACAAAATGAAGTAATCCTGTTTCTAAGGTCAATCCACAGACAGGCATGCCAGCACAACTCATGATATTCACTGCCAACTCTGGCCTGAGCACGACAGGAACTCCTTTAAGCTGGAACTACCAAAGAAATGCAGTGTGAAACTATGACAGCCAATATGTGACTGTAACCTGGAGCCTGAGGGCACAGAAGAAAGACGGTGAAACCTGATCAATTATTCAGAACACAAGGAAACCAAACACCTTCAGAAAACATCTTCAATTAGCTGAAAGGAATTCCCAGCTATAGCACAAGCTGTACTGTGCTCCTTCATATTCCAAAAATGCACTTATGGAGTATTATAACTTTGTAACAAATTATCATATGCAACAACTTGAAATTTCCATTTTGTGTAAATAGTCTTCGTGCCTCTCTACAGTTATTGTCTGGATATTACTAATACATTTCCTCTCCTCTGGTACCAGTTTAAAAGCTGAAGGTACAGAAAGGGTTTGGCAAGGAAGGAGACAGGCAGCTATTGGAGTACAAGAGACTAAGGAAGGGGGAAATTTTTGTTAGGAGTTCAGGCATCCCTGACAACGAAAAAATACAGTGAACTGGCAGCAGGAATCCAGAAAGGGGAGAAAAGGAGAAAGCAAAACTGTGAGGCTTTAGGCCAGCTTCCAGCAAATTTACAACTTTTCATGGAAAACACATCATAGTTTGTGATCCTGAGAGGAAACTAAAGGGACTAAATCTGATGGGACAGAGATTTTGCCTGCTCTATGGAAGAGCAGCAAGAAGGAAAGGTATAATATAAAAAGGGAAGCTAATAAAAAATGTTTAAAAAGCACTGACAAGCCATCTACATTTGTAGAACTATGCTTTCAAAACTGTTTCACAACAAAAGTTAATCTCACAAGATTTGAGTGAAATAGTTTTAAAAGTTTAAATTTTTGATTAAAAAAGCATAAGAAAGTAATTAAATGTGATGAACAAAGTTCTAGGAGCCCTAAGACAAAAATGTCATTACCAGTATGCACTAATTTTCATAGAAAATGTTTCTCCTCCTGTTCAGGTGGAACAAGTACACTATCCTAGGTCCTGGCCATTTAAGAGAATACAAAAGGACCATGCACATGCTAGAATGGTCATACAGAACTGCTAGCCTCAATTTAAGGAGCTCAACAGAATTTGGTACGTTCTATGTGTCACAGAACTTAATCATACTAACTATTAAATCAACAAATTTTAATTTGTCCTATTTCCAGCTATTGAAGCTTTTAAAAATTCCCACTGTTTCTAGGTTTGATTCTGTTACTTTGTATGGTGAAGTGCATAACAGTTTAGAGCCCAGATACACTGACCATGTAATTTGAAACTTCTGTGGACATTCAAAATTTGTTGAATTTAATCCTGGCTGTTAAGCCCCTCAGCAGAAAGGTCAGTCTGGATTGGCAGTCCATGTTTAAAAAGAATACAGGTTCAAGACTTCAGAAAGAAAGTTCCTGATTTAGACCTTTGAAAAGATATGAGAAACAGGGAGGCCACAGTAATGCCAATAAAGCACACAAAATCTCAAAAAATAACGAAAGGATCACAGAAAAAAAGCAACTGATGCAAATATTATTCTGCCATCAATATTAGTCTCAAATCCTGATCTGGACTGTGTGGCTTTGCCTTCCTCTCTTGTCCACTCCCACCCTAAGCACCCACTCTCCTGACTGATGGCCCCTCTGGAGCAGTGCAGGGCAGAGCAGGTCCTGACCCCCCTTTGCCCCCATCCCACTTGCCAGCATCACGTGCCCCCCACCCAAAACTGACAGTGAAGACCACAGTTCTTGGAAAAGAAGGGTCTGTGGGGCCTGAGAACAGGATGGATTGAAATAGGGGATATGTTGGGTGAGGGCTTCTGGTATTCTGAAACAGATAAAGTAATCTGGGAGGAACTGGGAACAGAGGTGGTCCCGTCCCCTGGCCAGTCGCAGGAAGCAATAAGTCCTGGGGTACAGCTATCTGTGCTGACACAGAGGGCTCCAGGTGCTGTGGACAAAACCAGAATGAAGTGACATCCTTCAGGCTGCCCTGCACTTGTGCCATCATCACAGAGGGACAGCACCTCACAAAACCCGATTAGATGACAGAGGGTTAATTAAAAAAGGTCAGCATTTAAACTTCACTGTCAGCTTTTCTGCAGGCTTTAATTACACTGCAATTCCTTTAACTTTTTATTTTTTTTTTTGGTTGGGGTACACCAGGATGACAAGGAATTCAAATGCTACATTCCTTTTAGGAATACTTCTTTACTGATCAGATGATAATGACACATTTCACTCCCTTCTAATCATTACAATGGCATTTTAAATGCCAGTTTGGCCCATGATACAATGAAGGATGTTGCAAAATTTCATGTAAGATCTACATGGACTCCAGGAAGACACAGAAAAGGGACTGTCCTGACATGAAAATCCAAGTAAATGAAATTTAATGCTTGTCTCCTGTACTAAGGATATTCCGCATAAAACATTGACCCATCTGCACTTCAGAATAATCCCTTTTCAAGGAAAAAAAAAAAAAAGAAAACCACAAAAACACCACAAATGTTGATGTTATTTATGCATATGAAAAAGTAAGATCATTTTCTCAGTATAACTAGATAAAAGCATCTTCTGTAAGTTGGAAGTCTGGTAGTTGGAAATTGCAGAGGAACAGAAAGACCTTATTACACTAGGGGAAAATGTGAAGAAAAATACAAAAAAGGACATAACAACTAGTTTCAAATCATCTTGCACATTAGGTAGGCATTAGCTGGGAACATCAATTCAGTATAACCAAATAATCAGTAACAATCAAAAGTCTAACCAGGAATCGTCATAAAAGAAAAAAATCCCCAAGAAATAAGCCTTATGAATATATTGTCTGTCCACATGTTTTTAAAACTGCTTTTAACTCTGGTGACCCATCTCAAAAATAATATTACAGTAACCAGTTATATTACAATTAGGAAAAAAATTTTGGACAGGATAAGACTAAGCTGACTTCTGATTGGAAAGTAAGTTATTGGTGAGTGAGGTTTAAAACAAAAATAATATCTCTAAGAGAAAGCAGAAAGAAAGATTGTTAGTATTTCTCAGGACAAATATTAGCAGGTATGAAATGAAACTATACAGAAAGCACAATTATGTGTTTTCTTTCCACGCTATTAAACTGCAGAAGTCAAGTGGTATCAGGAGTGCCAAAAGTATGAGTTCACATAAGTTTTAGCAATTCCATATTTATTTTTGTTAATTAAAGATCTTTATTCCATATGGCCCTATTTCTTGTCCAGTGAAAAACTGGTATTTTTCAACTCCTTTTCTCCTCTAAGTCTTCTCAGCTGCAAGGAATTCAGATCTTTCTTAGTACAGACAATAATTTTATAATCTCCCATCTCAAAGCTTTTAGGTTTAAAACATAAATATTAAGCCATTTTTCATTATTTCAATTGCTCCTGTGCTAATTATTTTTTTCCATGCCATTTTCTTTCTAGCACACAAATTTGAAATGAGGACATTTCACAAAGTCAGCATCACTGTACAGACATTTACTGTCCGGATTTTATCTAATTTCTTTTTCAAAAAAACACAGCCAGCATTTTTATACACTTCGAAGATCTTAGAACCATTTTTAAAATAATTTTAGAAGATTACAATTCATATGAAAAGGCTGCATGGAATTACTAAATATTTTATTGCTTTTCATTTTCTCTAAGCAAAAATCAGAGGACCTAGTTCCTATAGATGCCTCTTTACAGATTAATTCACATCAGCACATTCTCAGATCTAGCTTGGTGTTTGGGATTTTTCTTGAGTTCTCTTTAAGGTAGATAGCTAGATCTCAAATCAGATCAAAGCCTATAAATCCAAAAGTTAACATCAAATTGTACTGCATAAGAATAGCAATCCAGCTACCATTAATTCTGCTTTAAAAACAGCTGTGGTGGAACAATTTAAGCTAGTGAGCAAACAGAATTCTAAAGGAAAGGGAAAAAAAAACATGTAATTATACAACAAAAAAACAAATATGGGAACCACAAAGCTTTGCCAACATTGTCTCTGCATCTAAAATATCTGCTTTGCAGTTAGTTCACCATCCAGTTACCAACAGTAAAAAACTGCAGTTCTTGGATCTGAAGCAAATTACAGATTTTCACCCCCCAAAAAAAATTATTTTTAACTTGGATAGTATATCTTTTTCAGTAACACTTGCTTTGGAAACAAAGACAACTCTGAATTAGTTACAGTTAAACTTCTGATCAAAACAGAGGAACAATAAAAGTTGCCTGTGAACTAGATTAGCAAGGAAAGATGCCTTGGTGAACCCCACAGTACTGCTTACCTATCTTCTCTCTTCTCCATTTTTACTATATTTTCAGGAGCTTAAATTACAAAGGTTACCAAGCAGTTGATATATTTTATTGCTTTTTAAAAAAATACACATTTGCAATACTATTATCCAGTGAGTCTCATAAAGTAAGATTTTCTATTTTGTCTTCCTCTAAGATCTACAAATAGGATCCAACTACAAATTCAAACTTTTCATCAGCACAAACAATAATGCGATCAGGACAGAAGTATAACAAGTGTGAAAAAGTAAAGGATTTCTAAAAGCCAATACCCAAAATTTTAAAAAGCTTTTTAATTACATTTCAATAGATTTGTCATATTCACTTGGAATAAACCTAGGATCCAGATGCTAGTTATCAGGCTCAGGTTGTAAAACCTCTTTTGATCTTCAATGTTATACTCACTGCCACATTATTAAAACAGACTTTCTTTTTCTAAAAAGAGAATGGTGAGAGGTCAATGCCGAAGATTCTGTCCTCATGGAAAAGGAACCCAAAAACTAAACTGACTGTTCTGAAGCTTTCCAGTGGAAAAAGGAGTATTTTCCCAGTAAAACTTAATTTAAAACAGTAATAGGTAGACATATTTTTGGCCAGGCACTAGCCTGAAAGCAGAGAGCGAGGGTTGAACAAAATCAAATGCATTTATATTAATTTAGTCTAGAGGGAAAGGAATGCTTCCCTGTTCAGCAATTTCTTAAGTCCCTTGCCAATTCTAACATCCCCTGATGTTTTCATATTGCTTATGGTGCTTTTCATTTGTGTCACCCAAAAATCATGCACAAGAGCGAGTAGGTAAGTGACTGGAACTTAGTGGGATGCTAAAGAAGGTGGAAAGAGCAATGCAACAGCAAAGGCAGGACAGTGCAACTGGAATTACAAACAAAAAAGCAGAAATTATTCCATTCCCTCTGAAACCATAACCAGGGCTACTCATGTTGGTCTCACAGAGCTCACGAGAGCACACACCCCTACCCAGCACCAATCTTAGAGCAATTTAGAAGCTTCTTGTCACCAGAAATCTTCCTTAGTTGTTCTCAGATTGAAAGGCACCTTGCCTTCCATGACCTGCCTTTTCAGTAAATTTTGGCAACATCATCAGGCCTCTCCCTGCTTGTTTTCATCTGAGACCTACAGAAGACATGGGTACCACCAAAATATTCTCATTAGGTGCTTCAATAGAAATCTGTTCACGTGACACTTAAGAAACACCAGAAATGTGAAGCTCAGTACAGGGAACAATATGAGAGGTGCACAGGGACAGAGATATCTTCTAGTAAATCTCAGTCAAAAGAGGTGGACTAGAACCAAAATCTCCCTGATTTAGTTCTCCTCTTGCCATGCACAAAAACCTTTTTAAAAGGTTTTAGAAAAAAAAATAAAATATCCAGCAACCGTGAAAGTATGTGTTCAGTAACTTGGGGATAATTCATAATTACAACATTTTAAAGAAAACACGAAACCTCATGCTATCCACTAACAACAAAATTAGGCATTTTTAACTATTTTCTACTATTCACACATATTGAATTTTAAAATGCCTTATAGCAGCCAAAGAAAATTATTATTTTAAAAGTGGGTTTGCCAATTACTACAAAATTAATCACAATTCTAGTCTGTGAGCTGAAAACATCATCACTAATGGGAAAACAAAGCTCAAAAAAATGTGTTTACTTGCTTGTAACCTGAGGTCTGAAATGCCATATCTATTCCTACTCACAAGAAGCACTTCCCAAGCTCAGTTCTGAAAATGCAATTTTAAATAGATATGTTCACTAACACTTTCTCACATCTGCTCTTGCGTGCTGTACAATTCACAAATGTTTTATAAGTGCAGCTATAAAATCTGGAAGTAGTTTATGCCCATCTTACCCCCAACTAGCATTGTACAGTACAGCATATTTTTCGGAATTACATGCTGTGATCATCACTGTTTATCTGCACAGCAGCTCTGCTAGAGCAGAATTGCATCCAGGAACTCACGTGTAAGGAAAATTCCAAGAAAGACAGTGTTTAATATGGAAGTACAGAGTCCATCACAAGAATCTCTAGCTTTGGTAACCTTTTCTCCCTCTAGCGGCTTCTATGTTTCCATTCATAGGATGTTATACCTTCAGTATTGATGTAAAAGACAATTAAAAGCAATTTAAGTACTGTTCTGCCAAATGAAGACTTAGGCACCAGGTTGTAAAAATATGAATGTAATTCTCTGTGGCCACTTTATACACTTCATTCCATGACTGGAATGAGTCTGAGCAAGCTGTATAAAATAAGTCCTTACCACTTAAAAAGGTCACAGGCAGCTGAGAACATGCAATTTTCTAGAACACAGGAGCAAATCCCCCTGAATAATGGTTTGGAGTGAGCAATTTTACCTCATCCCTTCACACAAGAGTAATAAGAAAGTCTAAATTTCTCTCTTACGAAAATGAACTAGGGCTCTAAAATGCAAATACAGATTTTTCCTATTTCTGCAGCACCTGAAGTACAGAGGTATGATCATCAGTAATGACATCCCCTGATTATTTTCATGAAAGATTTAAGATGAGAACATGGTACTTCATCTCTGGAAATTACTCCAAAAAACCTTTATGCGCTTTTCTCATCAGGTTCAACAGCCTTCAATAATACCGAAAAAAAAAATTAAAATGCAAAAGAAGGTCTGTTGCCTTAATGAAGAGATTAAATGCTAAAGACATGTAGGAACATTTTAATTGTGTCTTGCAAACAAATTTATTAATCAAAGAACAGAATGCCTGTTTTATTATCAGATAGACTTAAAAGGGAAGATTGAGATACTTACTGTTGGTTTATGCTGATCTGAGTAGGTGAAATATTATTACACTTTACCCATATATAGAGCATCTTTCATCTCAAAGTGTAAAATTTTCTATGAGATTTTAATTAGTATAATCTTGACTTCCATGAAATAAGGGTTTCTGAAAAATATCTAATTCATATTACTATCATGGACAACACTGCAGACACAAACTTATTATGGAGACCCCGAGGGAATTTCAGCAGCATCCAATGCAGCACGCAGGGTCACCTTCCACCATGCACCTGCACCAGCTGTGCACTTAGAGGCCTTTTCCTTGGTCCATCAGCAAAGAGATCACGAAGCACACAGACTTCAGGGCAGCAGATAAAATTGAGTGTTAAGTGATTTGGGTGGGCAGTGTTTACAAATGTAGTGTTTCTGTTTGGTTTTTGAAAGTGTGAATCACCTTGTATTTAAGAACACTTGAAATTTAATTTTATTGTGGGTCTGGAAAACATTGCTGCCTGTAGCAGCGTTCACCTTAACAATACACTAGTGTATTACTATGATACATACTAGTTTATTTCTTTTTAGTTTCAGCACAAAAAACATACAATAGAACGTACGCAAAAGTTGCTTGCTTTACAGTGCAGGAAAAGCAATAAAAAATAATTTCTCTTTCCACACCAAACCCAAAATGTTCTTAAGTTCCGCATCCTAATCTCCAAAAAGATTTTGTTTGTAACAATATGAAACAACTAATGAACCTCTACTATCGTCCACTTGATCAGCAGTTGTATATTTTTAATCAGGTGAGAAAATACTCATTTTTTCAAAACAGATTTGGATAGCATGATGGACATCTGAAACAATCATATAACTAATACAAAAAACTTTCACATACAGTCTTTTGTATACTTTTTGTGCTGAAAATAAAATAAAAAAAACAAACTAGTGTATGTAATAGGTATACACTGCTGTATTGTTAAAGTGAACACTAATATAAGCATGGTATGACAAAGCTTCCTGAAGGCTAAGTTGGAGTATAAAATTCTGTCTTTCCCTGGAGTCAGCAAATATTTCAGATATAAAACTGCTGCTGATCCTTTCAGTATCAGAACAATGGCCTCCACTTTCTGGAATTCCAGTTATCAACAATAGACTCCCCTGAGATTAGGTCCCTCAATAGCAAAATGTGTGTGTTTCAAAGGGTATGTAATCATGCTGAAGACTCTGCCCAGACCATTTTTTGTTTTTTAAGTCTCCTCGTTTTGTCTAATAGTAGACAAAACAAGTAATTTGGAAAAAAATTTGAATTACAGGCTTGCTGGCAGAACGTTAGATTTGTGACCTACCACTATCAGGTTTTTATGTCAGTTTTTAATGCTACTTGTATTGAGATGTTTGCTGAAGTGAAGTTTTGTAATAAAACAGTCTTACTCAGTTAAAAGTGTATAATTCAGGTTTTTGACTAATGATTAGACTACGTCTCTATAAAAATAGATGCCACTAAAATAACATTTGCAAGGCAGCCTTCTACAAAAAGGAACAGACTAAAGATGCAGACGGTTTCCATTCTTTTGCAACTGAAGGTCAGAAGAAACTGAAGTTGCTAAAATGTCATGCCTCCTTTTCATTTCAGTGCCACTGAAACATTTGGAAACAATGAAGAAACAAAAAGAAAAGTGAGAAAGCCCTCACAAGACAACACTTCCAGCAGAACTACAATTCCAGAGCTGCACTCAATTAAAGAGGAATATGCAACGCCTCTGCAGATGAGAGAGAAATGTATTATTTTCTTCATCTGAAATTTAGTAAATTATATAATACACGTTTAAATTTTAATATACAAATATTACTGTGTAAAAGTACAATAGGCAGATGGGTTTGGGTGTGGGGTTTTTCTGATACTGTTAAGAACCAACACCAGCATATTCTTACCTTTTTATCTTCCTTAGATTTTCTGATACTGTGAGGAGGGCCAAATTTGTTCTGAATGCAGAACATCTTCTTGGACCATTCACTTTTGTGAGATTTTAGCTGCGGCTGACCAAAGCTGCCATCGACTCTGTATCTGTCAGCTGGAATCTTGCTCATTGGTGGGGGAAGGGTCCCACAGTTCACACTGGACCAGCCGTCTGTGGAGTCCGTGTACGACTCCTGGTCGCTGGCATTTCCGTGCTGCCACTCCTGCAGAACATGCACAGGCAGCCACCTCTGATTGCCCATGCCTGCAGCGTTCTTCTTTGATGGGGGTACTGAATTTCGGGAGGAAACCAACGGAACTTCAATACGAGCAGAAGGGCTCAAGTGTTTGCTTACATTTTGGGACTTATCATTCTGAATTACTTCCAAAGGGATGTTTCCCTCTTGCTCGTGACAGAAGCCATTCCAATGGGAAGCAGGCTGATTTTGTCCCCTTCCTACTGGATTTTCCCATATGCTGCTAGGAATGTGTTTACTTGGATTGGTCCCTAAATCAACCACCAGAACTCTATTATTCTTTTCTTCTTGGTTGAAATTTCCAATTCCGCTATCACTGTTACTGCTTGTACTATTATTCTGATGAACATCTGCATCACCATCAAGGAAAGCCCTCGCACGCATTCCCTCAATCAATTCCCCCATATCCCTATACAGGACAGAAATAAACTGCAGGACAGGGAGAGATGATGTTGGAAACTCCAGACAGCCATTTGTATCTGGGTCTGCTGTACATTCCAGCCCAAAACGTCTTGCTATACCCTGGTGAATTTTATGATGAAATAACTCAGGATCCACCATAAAAACATGGCAAGATGTCCTCAGGACCCCTTCATCTTCCTGAGCCAAGCTTGCATCATCATTTGTCTGCATTGTAACTAGTCCAAAGAATCTTCTATCATCCGGGCAAACAGCACTGAACGCCAGTTTCTCTGCAGGATATTCTGCCACAACACCTGATTTGTCACTGCACAGCTGAATGCAGTCATGCATTATCTTCATCATCACCAGGGAATGGATTTTTTGTTCTGCCCGCAGACGTCTCATGCACCCACGAATGGCCTGCAAACTCTCAGTTTCCAAATTCGCGGTTGTTGAGGGAAGTTCAATGGAGCCTAAGTAACCTACAATCATGGCAACATTCAAAATGCTTGCATCTAATCCAAAGTCTTCTGCACTCTCCAGTCCAATTCTAAAAACTGAATCATCATTCAGAACTTTGGCTATTTCTTCCTTTGACAGTAAGTTTGGATTACTTATACTTTCATTGCCAGTTTCAAATTTCATAGCAGCAGAAACTGAAAATGATCTTTGTTTTGGTGCAGAATTATCTGAGTTACCAGCACAAAGAGCAGGATTCTCAAAGATCATGTTGAAAATGCCACCGGACTGCATTTCTTCAACAACTTTCTCTGCTCTGTTTATACCCAGAGCTTTAGAGTCAGGTTTGGGTTTCAGCCACCCCTTCCCATCATAAAAACCAACTTCTTCATCGCTTGAACATGAATCCATATGACTAATCCCTTCAGCAATGACCATATGCAGGACTCCAGAACATTTCCCTATAAGTTTCACTACATCTTCATGAGAGGCTTTTTTCACATTGATTTCATTAACTGCAAATATCTGATCTCCTGCTTTAAGCCCAACATAATCTGCAGGGCTTCCTTTCATCACACAACTAAGAACACAAGGAGCTTGTCCAGAAAGGGTAAACCCATAACCTGCTCTTCCTCGAGCAACTTCCACGCTTCTTATCCGTGGAGGAGCATGCATGTTGAGTCGACGTTTGACCGTTTCTCCCGGTCTGTACATTTTGGATTTTTTTTTTTTCCTAAAATAGGAAAACTTTTATTTAGTCCAGTTTTTTGTCATGTTTCAAGAGTATCACTCCATCTGATGAAGATCTAAAGAAAGAAAGAGAGGACATTTTATTTCTCATCACATTTCAGGTTTTTTAGCACCGAGAATTCCCTTTACTGTTAAGAAAAAAATTGCTAGTGAACTCTACCAAAAACTATTGCCAGAGAATTAACAAAACACTCAAAACAGTTTGAAAAGAACAGGTACCACCACAGTGTTAATTTTAGTGATGAGAAAGGAGTTGCAAATGCAAATAAAGTGGCTGTCCAAAATGACAACATGACAAAATGGCAAAGAACAGGATCCAAGTCTTTTGATGTACAGTCAGTGTATTTTATATCAAGCATGTTATGTCTTCCCCAACTCCTTCATATTGCCTACTATTCAGTTACCTTCTGGCTTACTGCACCACTGTACTACCACTGCATTTTACAGCCTAGAGAAAATCTTTATTTAAGCTCATACATCCTTTCCCAGCAAAATAAAAATGAGAGCTCAGGCTCATCTACTCAGCTGTACCTCACCCCCTTTACACTCAGTGTACAGAAACACGTACCTGTTTTTTACATGTTTGTATCACGTAAAAGAGATTAATTACCCTAGAGTTGCCTGTATCTCTCTACTGACTGTAAAGGCAGCTTAAAATAAGTATCTCAGACTTCAACTTCCTTACATACATTTCACTTACATATGCAATGACAAGCGGGCATTCAGTCACGTATCAGACCAAAGGGATCCAAGATCAGATTTACTGTTACACCCACCAATTAATCTACTCAAAACAATTTGTCAGATAGCAAACACTGTAAAAATGCATTTCAGACCATCATTCCAACATCCATGTGTTTTAGTTTAGCTTAAACATTCAAAAAAAGGAAAAAAAAAAAAAGGAGTGAAAAAGACACATGCTGCCAGTATTAATCTAGTCATGACTTTACAGTTAACATGTAACAGCTCAGTATGAACAGCAAGAAGTAGAATATTTCACCACATTTTGGTGTCAGCACTGAAGTCTGGATGTCTTGTTCTAAATATACTTGGGCAAATTCCATTGCTTTGAAGAGGTTTTGTCCACTAAGCAGGTTAAAATGCATGAAAATGACTAACACAAATGAAAGAAATGACAACTTGTTCAACTTTTGAAACTATCCCCTTGTTGCATGATATGAATCCTCACTTCCATAAGCCTGGAGGATGACTGACAGAAGTAACCATGGGACTAAAGCTACATAAAATTGCAATAAACTCCATCTGAGCAAGTGAGAACTAATCTGACAATAATTACTCTAAATTGGCCCACAGGCTTATTCTTAACTCAGTCGCATTGTAACATACTTAAAGTATGTTTGAAAGCAAGTATCTTGCATATGTGGACAAAATGCAGACAACATTTTAGATAAATGCATTCACATAAAGATATAAATATATATACACACAGAGACAAATCATTTCTTTATCATATCTAAAGTGCTAAATTAGTGGTGTCCCACCCACTACTTGCATGGATAAAAAATGACGAAGAAATCCTACTGACATAGCTCTCAGCTACAGAAATAACAAAAAAACCCACACTCAGAATGTGATTAAATCCACAGCACACTACATTTACAGTATTTCTGCTTGGGTTAGAACAAACGAGGCAATTACTTCAAAAGTTTTACAAATTAAAAACCAAACCAAAACTAAAATACGATTTAGGATGATAGTCTTAACTCTTTATCTACATACGAGTTCCTTGATTACCAAATTTAAGAAACCACTGCTGTTTCTCGAATATTCTGCTAAATACTCAACTGAAGGATGTAATTCCCACAGGACTCTTCCAAACCCAAAATAGGACAGATATCAAGATACCAGAAGACATCCAGTTGGCTTTCCTTCTTGGAGTTTAGTTTTTATTGTTTATAACAAAGAGACACCAGGTTTTTATGTCTCCATGGTGCAGCTGTGACTATTCAGTGTAGTATGGTTTTTGCAAATTGTTTTAATATAGCAATTATCCAGCTTCATTAACGATACTTTTCCTATAATTTGAGACAAAAAAAAACCACCTTGGCTTTAAGAAGTAATAAAACTTCACACTTAACCTTTAAATGGAAATCATAACATAGGAAGTGCTTTGCAAACATTTAACCAAACTCAACTCTTACACTGCTAGAAGAAATCCCCATCAACTTGCATCCAGTCTCATATCTTAAATGTAGTTTGACCCTTTCCCGATGGGGCTAAACTTGGGAACCAAGAGGTCACTGTGCATTCAGGCATCTCTAATTAAGTCTAGTACTTTTTGAGAATAATCATTAAGTATTTCAATATAAAGTTCTCAAAAAAAAAAATAGAACTAAAAATGCCCAACGGTAAATAAAAACCTTCTATCTAGGAGCATGAATATATATATATCTATAACATGTTCTAATATATAGCATGTTCTAATTTGCCTTATAGTGAATATTTCTGTTCTGAGCTGTCTGGAGAATAGCCTAATGTGACCCCTGGGTACCCTCTGAAACTGTGCTGTTAACCTGGTCACCATAAAGCCCAATAGTATCTGGCACTTTATACTGTGCTACTAGCTTGCAAGAGGAAAGGAAACAATAAAGAGAGTATGAGATTATAAATAACCTTCTTTTAAAAATATTATAAAAAGCAGTTGTTACTAAAAAGCTTAAGATTCAATATTGTAAAGTGGCTAATAAGAAAAACAGATTTTTTACAGCTGTCTCTCTAATCTATAAAAATATATTCTAAATGTCACTATAAAAAACACACAAAGAAAATGTAGTTAGGCTGCTCTTGGGAAGAGGCAACCCCTAGTGCTGTCTTACCTCACAATCCTGCTTTTGCTAAGAGAAGTTTTCCTTTTAACTCTGTTCACAAGTCAATTTACCTACTTGCCTTCCTAACCTATGACCCTTACACGTCAAGCATTTATCGTAGATGATAACCACTGATAATAAAATGTCATTCAAAAACCTGACAATTATAAAAACAAAACAGCAGGCTGCTAACATGTTACTTTCCTCTAATAATCATCCTCCAGGGATGTAAAGACTTTCAGGTATTAATACATTTGTGAAATTTTGTAGCTGTAAAGTTAGGAAGTAATTGAGCATTAAAGGGTCTTTGCTATTAATGTTTCTGTACACTAAAAACACCAAAACAAAAAAAAATACCAACCAAAGAAAAATTGTATTACTTCACTAGATCATCTCTTCCCTCCCTCAGTACCTGAATATTACTGTGCAATTTTTATGCTAATTATACCCAGGACAAACAACAGCTCATTAAATTTATCTAGGAAACTTCAAGACAAAAGACAAATCTATCTCTTCTGCAAGAACCCTCAGCATCCAAGTATGTTTTACTGCAATAATGGCATGACAGGCAAATAGAAAAATTATGAAAATAGTGCTTCTCATAAGCAGATATTAGTTGATTGTCAAACTGTTAACAGACGAGTTCAAAACTAACTTATCAAGTTATCTAACTGTGCGCTTTTTGCCTAATTTCTTTGCAGACTTGAAAGCTGGAGCTGAAGAGATATGGCACAGAAGTGGCACAAACTTCCACAGTTCCAAAGTAATCATGTCTGAATAGTCTTTTCCTGTAATAAATTACAAAACATGAAGGATATCCACTGAAACAAAAACACCAATTCACTTGCACTGAAATAAAGCTTTGTTGCTTGATAACTACAAAATATTTCCCAGAACATTTCAGGCAAAAACACTAATATGTACACATTAAGAGTTGTTCAAGTATGTGAAATAACATAATTTGTTCATACACATCAGTTTTGACACAGAACTGCAAAACAAAATGAAACGAAACAAAACATTCAAGTTTTCTGCCAGCATACAGTCTGGTCTACCATTTGAATCAATTATTTGTGGGGTATAAACCACCAAAAATACCAGTTACAGTTCAATTGTACTGTATCCCATAAACACTGCATTTCTGTATGGAATGTTTTTGCATATCCATGTTAGCTTTTCATGTCATTTTCAAACCCTCTGCTCCAAAGAAAATAACATGTATTTGCTTACTTTCAGGGGAGAGAGGTAGTTTGTTTCCTGCTTCTGCTCTTGTTATCTCATAGCAACAAAAAGAACAGAAACAGAAGGCACACTCCTGCTACAGTCTGTGTTAAAGTGTAACTTAACAGTTACAGAGGGCAGCCAGGGAGCCCCTGAACATCAGCAGTACATGACTGAACACCACTACCTCCCAAAAAGCCTCTGGAAATGAGCTGCTACTCAGCACTACAGGATCCATGTTAATGTGCAGAGACACTGGCTTCATTTTGTTTTTCAATAGTGGGACTGTAAGAGAATAAAGTATGCAAAGTGGAAGTGCACAGAGGAGAGAGACTGTTCCCTCATCCCTCACACAGGTCTTGAAGTAATGCAAAAGACTCTTTCAGCATGGATGCCAGTTGTTGAGGCAGAACTGATGCCAAGTCCCTACAAAGCTCAAATGAAGCTATAACATTTGAATGCCACTAACTATTCAAATGTGGTACATGTTTATAGACAAGTTACACAAGAAATGTAACAGCACAACCTGTAGAAGACAGCTACCAGTTGTTTGAGAACTTGGGCAGGACAATGTTTCAATAAAAAAAAAAAAACCTCATCAGCATTTCACAATTGGCAAGACAGACCATTGTGTTTCCTTTAGATGTACCTAGGGTGATCATTCAAAAAATACTGACTGTTATTAGGAACAGCAGGCTAAAAAGTAGTTGTTAATAAAAACTCCCACTGAGGACAGTGTACGAAGTGCATGGAACACAAATACAACATTTGCTGTTTTGTCTGACAAGATTCATGTGAGTAAGGACAAAGTTTTCTAAAGCTATTGTACAGACAGTCATGCGCCTACAATTCAGACTAATTTACTTGCTGTATTTAAGAAGGTGGANCGCCGCAGCCCGAGGGGCGCGCACAGGGGCGGCCGGGGGCTCCCGCCTGCCCTCCCCTCCCCTCGGCCCCCGCCGCCGCGCTCCCCTCCCCCCTCGTCCTCCCCCCCGCCGTCCATCTGCCGTCCCCGCTCCCCCCGCCGCATCCCAGCGGGGTCCCGGGCCGGGCGCTCGGCGGCGAGGGGGATGGGAGAGCCGGGCGGGCTGCGGTGGGCGCTGCCCCGCTCGGACCCACTCACCTCTGTCCCCCGGGACTCCGGCTACTCCGCCGAGGCAGCGGCTGTCCCGGTCACCGGGGAGACGGCGCCGGGCTCGGCCGCACGGCGCTGCGGCCACTGGCTGCCCGGCGCTGTCAGTCACCGCGCTCGCCCGGCGGGGTGGCGGTCGGGTTCCCGGACAGAGAAAGGGGAGAGACAATACCCCGCGCCGGAGGACTACAACTCCCGGCGTGCCCTGCGAGCGGCCCGCTCGCTGCGGCCGTGGGCAGCTGGCCGCGCGGAGCATGACGGGGCGCGTAGTTCGTTGGTCTCCCCGAGCCGCCTCGCCTCGCCCTGGGCTCCGGCGGGGCATGCAGCGCGCAGGCGCGGGCTGGCGGCGCCCGTTCGAACGGGGCCGGGAGCGGGGCCGGGACCGGGCCGGGAGCGGGACCCGGACCCGGGCTCGGCCTCGCCCCCCGGGCTCGGCGCGGNTTTCATGTCATTTTCAAACCCTCTGCTCCAAAGAAAATAACATGTATTTGCTTACTTTCAGGGGAGAGAGGTAGTTTGTTTCCTGCTTCTGCTCTTGTTATCTCATAGCAACAAAAAGAACAGAAACAGAAGGCACACTCCTGCTACAGTCTGTGTTAAAGTGTAACTTAACAGTTACAGAGGGCAGCCAGGGAGCCCCTGAACATCAGCAGTACATGACTGAACACCACTACCTCCCAAAAAGCCTCTGGAAATGAGCTGCTACTCAGCACTACAGGATCCATGTTAATGTGCAGAGACACTGGCTTCATTTTGTTTTTCAATAGTGGGACTGTAAGAGAATAAAGTATGCAAAGTGGAAGTGCACAGAGGAGAGAGACTGTTCCCTCATCCCTCACACAGGTCTTGAAGTAATGCAAAAGACTCTTTCAGCATGGATGCCAGTTGTTGAGGCAGAACTGATGCCAAGTCCCTACAAAGCTCAAATGAAGCTATAACATTTGAATGCCACTAACTATTCAAATGTGGTACATGTTTATAGACAAGTTACACAAGAAATGTAACAGCACAACCTGTAGAAGACAGCTACCAGTTGTTTGAGAACTTGGGCAGGACAATGTTTCAATAAAAAAAAAAAAACCTCATCAGCATTTCACAATTGGCAAGACAGACCATTGTGTTTCCTTTAGATGTACCTAGGGTGATCATTCAAAAAATACTGACTGTTATTAGGAACAGCAGGCTAAAAAGTAGTTGTTAATAAAAACTCCCACTGAGGACAGTGTACGAAGTGCATGGAACACAAATACAACATTTGCTGTTTTGTCTGACAAGATTCATGTGAGTAAGGACAAAGTTTTCTAAAGCTATTGTACAGACAGTCATGCGCCTACAATTCAGACTAATTTACTTGCTGTATTTAAGAAGGTGGAAAGGTTTTGTCGGCAGTTGGGCATTTTTTCCCCCCTCCTTTTCTTGCAAATTCGTTCCAGAGCCGCTGGGACGCCGCGCAGAGGGGCGGCACCTGGGGCGGCAGCAGCGACACCCGGGCGGGACGGGCTGAGGGGCGGCGGGAGGGCTCGGGGCAGCGGCAGGGGCACGGCGGGCTGGCCGCAGCCCTGCACACCCACAGCCGCCCTCACAGCCCTGCCGCTGCTGCCCTCGGCGGGTGCGGGGACATCCCGCGGGGAGCAGGGGACAGCGGGGGGCCGGCGGAGTGGCGGGCCGGAGCAGCGCCCCGCGGGGTTACCCATTAAACTGCCCGGCTCCCGGGGCAGCCGCTTCCCGGGGGGTGGAGCTGCGGGGAGGGGAGAAGCGGCACCTGAGCCCGCGGGGACGATTTGAAAAATCAAGCGGTAAAAGACGGGAGG
>VYZR01013030.1:0-23017 GCA_013400675.1 Oxylabes madagascariensis | reverse complement strand
AAAAAAAAAAAAAACCCAAAAAAAACCCAAAAAAAAAAAACAAAAAAAAACAAAAAAAAACAAACCAAAAAAAACCCCCAAAAAAACCAAACCAAAAAAAACCACACAAAAAAAAAAATCAATCACTGTGTGTCAAGGCAATGTGGTGACTCCCTAGCCAACAATAATGCTGAGCCAATTTGCAAGGGACTAGCCCCAATCAGCAAAAGTGTTTTCTACTCTTTACCAGTTAGCTTAGGGCTATGGTTAACTCCATGGGTGGGATGCATTTAGCAGTAGGGGTGCAACCTAAGGATATTAAACCCTGTATGCAATGTGTTGGTGGTGCGTTTCCTGTGTCCTGAGGTGCAGACAGACAGATCTGTCCTCAAATCTTCGCACTGTGCTGCTCAGTGGTGTTATTTTTACTGTTTGGCTTCATAAAATGGCTGAGGAATTCAACAAGCAATGGTGCTCATTCTCCATCAAATGATCATTTTGGCAAGCAAAATCCTCACAGATGGACATCAGTAGCATGGAGGACTTTTAGGTGGAGGTAATAAGGGTGTACTGCTTCTCAAAAGCAAAAATGATTCTCCTTTTCTCTTATTTCACTTATGATTCCTAGTCAGTTCTGAAATTCACCCTATTTATGATAATTCCCAAACTTTCTTGGAGATGATCAGGAAGAAGATTCCTCAAAACAAGATCTCTTTGGAAGCTATTCAAAGTCTCTCACTCATACTGGGATGTGGCAGAACACACCTACACTATGGAGTCCTAACTAAGAGGAGCTATGGTGATGAAAACCTGATGAACACGTTTTTTCGCTGAAAAATTCTGTTTCAGAAATACTGGGACATTTTAGATAAAACATTTAATTTCAATGACATTTCTAATGGAGTTTTAAATAGCATTAAATTTTCTTTATTTTTGTTTCAATGGAATCAAAGAATGGTTTGGGTTGGAAGGGACCATAAAGCTCATCTTCAAACACCCCTGCCATGGGCAGGGACATATCTCATTAGAACACTTTGCTCAAAGTCCCATCCAACCTGGCCTTGAGCACTTCCAGAGGTGGGGCATCCACCAATTCTCTAGAAAAACTGTCCTGGTGTTTCATCATCCTCAGAGTAAAAACATTTTTTTAAATGCAGATGGCTTTAAAATAAAGTTTCCAGAGAAAAGAAACCTCACACCATCCTAATCCTACCAGTCTGATGCTGGCCTATTTTTAGTTGGCTTTCTTTTAATCATTATATTTTAATTTCACTGAAACTTCAATTATTTAAATTTTTTAAAGATTGATTTTAAAATTTATCATTGCATGCTGCATTCACAGTAACAATATGAACCATCTTGACACCAACAAAATAAAACATTCTAATGAATTGTAGAATTCTCTAAAAGGAAATGTTTTTGAGTTCTTCTTCCTCATAAATTTAGAAATTGACATAGTCTACTGAGTTTTAGGAGAAGTGTGAAAATGTCAGACTCTTTCACTAGAAGAAAAATTGTTAAAAATGATCGTAATAGGCAGAGACAGCAGTTTGCTCTCTGTCCACCCACCGGTGGGAGTCCATTACCTTGCAGAGGGCACTGCTTCCCAGCCTCAGGTGGAAGAGAATTGAGTTGCCTTGCTGAAGTCAGGGTTGTGCAATATACCAGTGTCCCAGTGCACATTCTTGTCACTCACCATGGATCTGTAACCAGGTTTAATATAGTGTAACTAAAGGGTACAGCACCTTCTTTGGCAACTGTCTGGACTAGGAAGGCAGAAGGGAGGTGAGGTTCATATATAAACTACAAGTGAGAAATTATCCCCATAGCCATTGGGATGGGAAGCATTTTAGAAGCATAATCAAAACAATTAAATGATAGTGAGATCAGCTCTGTGCTGAGGTACCACATTATAGTCAACAAATATGGTCCCTTAGATTTTATAAGCCGCACAGAACAGAAAAAGGGTAGCCAGGAGGAAGAACTTCTGGGGTGGGAGTTTGAAACACAGAGAGATGGAGGTTATATATGAGGTTTCTTTCAGCAGTAGGAGCTGTCATGACTTACCTCAGAAGAAGCTGAAGGGAACAGACAGCCCTGTGTCCCCAAGCACTGCGGCATGGGAACGGCCCTCAGTGCAGCAGGTAGGTGCACGTCTGGGCAGGAGTACAGTGCTTGGGCTCAAGGACACTGTAACCACAACTCATTCACGTGTAGAGACTGATGAGCCATCGGGAATGCTGCACTACAGCTTCTCCTAGCCTGTTTTAGGCAGAGAAGATATTTCTCTGTGTTATTATCCCGTTAGTGAAAGATGCCGCTGCCTGAATTAAGGTGCAAACGAGACTGTGTGCCAAAGTCAGTAATACAGATTTTATTTAATAGCCAGTGTGAGGTAGAGAGCTAGATGGAAATAGAAAAGAGGGACAGGGAGTGGGGAGAAAGAGAGGAAGAGAGAGAGAGAGAGAGAGATCAGGCAGAAGATAGTGACCTCTTTTGAAACCAGCAGTGTTCTGTTGGTCTTTCTTCACCCTCACCTTCTCAGTGCAGGGGTAGGGGCCCGAGTCATTCTTCTGCAGGTACCACCTTTATACAGTCCAGGTTCCAGGTATACACAGGGCACAGATGCCATTCCCATAACTTGGGGTGATATGTGTATGAGTAGCTGCTTCCTTTCCCACAGTTTTCACAGTGGGAATTTTTGTCTGGATGCCTTAGCTCAGTTGATCAGGGCATGGGGCTGCCAATGTTAAGGTTGTGGGTTTGATCCCCATATGAATCATTCATTTAAGAGTTAGACTTGGTGATACTTATGGGTCCCTTCCAACTCAGAATATTCTGTCATCCTGTGATTAACCAGGATATGCTAACCAGATCTTACCATCAGTGCTGAAATTAGCACTTTCCTGTTACAAATTCCTCCCTTCCATGCCTATCTCAATCAATGACACTGTGGTGGCTTAGTTACTTCTAACTACTTCTTACTTGCTTACTTCTATGGCCTTGACACTGTGAGACAGACAGCTGTATTTTTTAAGTCCTTACACTCAATTCTTGTGATAACTTTTTATGTGTTTCTACTAAGTGTAGGAAAATATCTGCTTGGCTCCACCTCAGAGGAGGCAGCATTCCAGGTGGTCCCTGTGGCACACCAACTCTGATGGCTTGTAAAGTGCTCTAGAATTCCTTCAGAGGAAAAAGTGGAAAATTTATTTAAGTGGAAAATAGTGATTATTTCTCCCATCTTTCCTTTTCTACCTAATGTAAGCCTTCTGAAATAAAAGTAATTTCATAAATCTTGACTAAAATAACATCTAGGCCTCTAAAATGTTTCTCCTGCTAGTTAGTCACTTTAGGCAATAGAAAAAAAATGAGATCTATTCTCTCAAAAGAAAGTGCACTTGCTTCACAGTTCTTATTGTTCCTGCCTGAAAGAATCATACTAATTTTAAAATAAAGCACACTGGGGATCCATAAAGCTTCAAAGTATGTAATATATTTCAGAAATACTGTTCATAAGCTCTGTTTTTTTGAAAAGCAATATTTGTAAGCACGAGATCATTCTGCACATTGCTCCTAATCCCCTCTAGCACTCACAACAAAATCCAAAGGAAGAATCTAAAAATCTGTGCAAACATCAGCCTAGGATTGATCTCTGCCATGAATTCAGCAGAACAGAAATATTGCAATTCCTTTCCTTCTATTCCTGTGGCTCAGTGATCCAATTTATGTAACCTATTTTAAGGTGACCAGCAAAGGAGGTTTTTCTTCTGGTATTAGAGAAAATTCATAGCAGAATACAGCAACAACTGCATAGATACAAGCCATGGTTATGTTTTAAAAGTGCATGGGCTATAAAGAAGACTGTAAATTTTGTTCACTGGTTATATCATGGGAAAGGGCTGGCAAATTGAAAACACTTCATTGTTGAGTTTGTTGTATAGAAATATTCCTTTACTGGGCAGTGAGGTTTCCCCTGTGCTTTGAGATCCACAGTAGAGAAAGACCCTCCATAAATATGAAGCCTCTTCTACTGTGCTCGTTTTTAAATAAAATCCTGAGGATGATTTCTGCCTCCTTTGCTGTATCACAGGAGAAGGTGCTAAAGAGGTTCAGGAAGAGGCCAGACCATGTTTGACTTCAGTGTTACATTTTTTTTCTCTTCTGCTTTGTCCTTTGAAATGTGACATGTTGTGGCATGGCCAGAGAAAGGAGTGGCCTGCTCCCTCAGGGATCCTCTTAGTGAACCTGCATGAGTGGGAACTGATGCTGAGAAAATTCCACTTTCAGAGGGAAGATTCATAGAAGCAAAGAGAGAATAGAGATCTCTAGTTGGAGGTGTCAAGCCACACCTTTGAATTCTGCAGCAGCAATACTCTGGCATGTGTAGGACTGCTATTAGCCATCAAAGCATGCAACCTTTTCTGGAGAGCAGTGAGGGTGCACCTGGCTCTGGTGTCAGGACCACGGGCTGCCCTCACACCGTGGCGGCTTGTGCACCCTCTACACTGCAACGCACGTCGTCTGCTTAAGGATACAGCCCTCTTGCTATTCATTTCCAGGATTCCTGCTGAATCCAGTGCCGAGTTTTGAATTGTGATGGAAATAACCATCACAGAAATAACAGTCATTTATTCCTGGAACTTTAATCAGCTCAGTCATAATTACGGTACATCTGTTGTTACTAGATTATTTGCTAACACACATGCCTGCACACTCTCTGATAGAGTAAGGACATGCTGGCATTTCTCTGAGATGTTGACAGAGAGACAATGTGTGCAGGCTGAGGCATTCTAACTACATTGTTGTTTCAACTCCCTGCATTATCATCAAGGATTGAGAACAGAGGAGGTCAAACCCACAGGTTATTCAGCCTTATGGCTGCTCTGATTTAGAATGTTCTTTTAATGCTTCATTGCAGAAACAAAAGGAAACTCCTGCAGTAGTGTTGACCTGGCCACTGTGTATCATTTTGTCCATTCAAAATACTGATTTAATTCAAGACGTTAGATGTGGATTGCTCAGTGATGAATTTTATTTCTATATACACCTCATCTTAAGGCTTCTGCTCTGTGTTTAATTTGCAGTAAGTAGGCAGATTACCTTTTATTATTTACTCTAAGTCAGATTTTTATTATCAGATGCCCATGTGGCTGGCTTGTTTTGTGCTTTACACAAATACTGAAACGATTCAGCATGGAAATTCGATCAAAGTGCAATTTCACCAAGAAAATTTCTCTAGTGTTACACTCAGCTTATATTATTCAGTTATTTTATTATATACTATAACTATGCAACCACCTACAGATCAGTAAGAGTATCTTGGGAAACCCTTTGATATTCTAATCCTGAATGCCTGTAAGATAGTACCTGGCTTTCTATGTTAGGCTTCTGAAAGCAAATACTCAATTTTAGCAAAACAAAAATTGTTTGAGACAAAATGTCAAGCACCACAATTTGTTGTAAATGTTCCCTGCAACTCATTTCTGTATAGCACTTTCAGTCAGGAGCCTGAGGAGGCCAATTTAGATTCAAGTGAATGCTAAAGGAATGACTAAAAAATTGCAAACCTCTCATTAATCTGCTGTGCTTACTTTCCCACTGAAACCATCTTCCAGATTCTGCATATGCTCATAACTTAAAATAGATCTGGAAATGGTAAAGTACCACAAGTCCAGTGATGAACGTGTTCCCAGGTGTGCTCAGATCATCTGAACTTCTCTGTTTACAAAGAAGTCAGCAGCATTGTTTAACAAAATATAAATCAGTGTTACCTTTCCCCTTAATAACTCTAAAAAGACAAAGCCTGTTTTGTACAACCACCATAATCAAGAGCATATTACTTATGGAAAATAAATGCTTGGCCTATGTTTGGCACTGATCTCTTTCTAAGGTGATAAAGGGTAAAGCTACTTAAGGAATTGATCTACTAGACAGAAAATCAGCCCTTGCCTGTATGCCAAGAGAAGTTCTGTTAGCAAAGCTCTGCACATTCTAGCTGGAGGCAATGATTCAAAGTTAAACTTGCATAAACAATAGAGGATTCATTGTGGGATAAACCAGAATGTGTTGCTTGACTTTAGACGAAAGGAGGAAATGCTTCATTTATGGGTTATAAAGCCTTTGATATAAACATTTTTTTTCTAATTTTTGTTAATTTAAAATTGAAAAATTGTGTTTAAAAAAGTCATTCATTTCATAAATGTAGAAAAAAAATTTTACATGAAAATGAATTTTAAAATTTTTCATATTCTGTTGTTTAAACAGACCCTATCTACTGAAGTACTCAAAATAGTATTTTTGTAAATGCATTATTTGATGGAGAAAAGATATGGTCGTCTACTCTGATTCATTGCTGTCAAAAAGCTTACACTGGCTGAAGAGAGAAAGAGGTCACAGTGGAGTTTTTCTTCTACTTAGCTTTCATGGATCTGAGGTTGCTTGAAGTGGCCAAGTTCACCTGGGTTATGGGTGGGTAGCAGGGAACAGGTGTCTGAGCTTGTTCTGCCCCTCAGAGCTATGACTGTATCCTCCTTCAAGAAATTTCCATGGAACACCATCCTTAGGTGCCACTGACTGGGCTGTGGCTGAATCCAGCATGGAGAATTCATGTGGAACTGCAGACTGGCTAATAACCTGTCAGAGAATCAGTATTTTAAGCCCAACTCTATAAGCACTTCTGCTTAATTCTAACTGTAAGAATACAAGAACTGTCACCAGTCATAACCTCTTCCAGCTGCAGAACCAGCTAGCAGTATCACTACCATTATTTCCTGTGTGATTTTGTTGCTTTCCTGAATGATAGTTTAAAAAAACAACAAAAAAAATGGTCAGAATTTTTGGCCTGATTTTTCCTGAGACTACTTTTTTGTGCTTTGCCTAGAATATCTTTAATTTGAAAAATGTTAATGTTCCACCATATTCAGCATTACTGTTTTTTGCAGCCTAATGAATTAGGCTTTGACACACATCCTGATAACTGTCCAACACATCATCTTTCTTCTTTATATCCCATTACTCCTAATTACTGTTTTTCTGCATCAAATACTCAACATCTCTGTGATTTCATAAGGCAATTAATATTACACATTACTGCCAACACTTTTTTTAACTTTATGTCTCTGTATGTTATCTGAAAGCATTTCTGTTACTGTGTGTCAAGCCACTGCATGAGCATTTGCACTACTAAACACCAACAGAAAGGACAAGGTGATGCAGACATTCAACATAACACATCAAGTTCTCTGCCAACCTGTTGCAGGACTTCAGACTTTCCTAATAACACACAATCCATAACAAATTTTACACCTGCATTCATAGCTGAACACCAGCAATAAGATGTGAATGTAGTGTGATACACCAGTCTGGACTTTTAAAGTTCATTGAAACCAGCTGAGCTCTCTAATACAAAACAGCTGAGCATTTGTTCATGCTCTGTGTTACAAAGAAAAAGAATCAATTTTTTATGGAGACTAATTAAGTTCCCAGGATACTCTTGAAGTTGCTTAATATTTAATAAGATTATCATTTTGTTTATTGAATATTTATATCAATATTTACACTAATTATATTTAACAGTTATTAATAACCTTTGAACAATTATTTGTACAGCTACTAGGTAGAGTTCTTTTAATAACCTGGGAAGGAGAAAGGTATGGAGCTTTGTACATTATTGCTCCCACAGCAGAGACATGGTGTAAAAAAGTGCGGTTTATTGCTGCAAGAAATCTTGTTGACCAAACGTAGAATGCAGTTTTCATTAAAGCCAGAAATGAAACGTCTAACATCAGGTCCTGGGCAGCATCCTCTGTGAATTGGTATTGATCTTGGATACCCCATAACCATCTGCATCTCTGGATAGGCTGTAATGTACAGGCCACTTTCAGTTACTGGGATCTAAATCCGTTCTGCAAGGCAATTAACAAATAGCTAGTGGTCTGGTATATGTCCTCTAAAAAGTACAGGCATGATAGCTAAAGACACATCTGGATAAGGCATAGGGCAGGTTCAAGGTGTTTCATCAGTCCTTGTGCGCAGGAGCCGTGCACAGAGCCGTGAGAGAAGAGTGGGAGCAATATTTGGAGGCAGGGGTGCTACCAGCCTTTAAGATAGGGGTTCCTCTGGTCAGCAGGACCTTGCTGCTTTTCCAGTTGAGCTGGGGACCCAAAATAATGAATATGGATGGTAGTTCAGGTTTGCATAACTACTCTTTGTAAACCCCTCAGCAGTCATTCATAGATATCCTGGGTTTGGAGGCCACAGTTAAAACAAAGAAAACAAAACCAAAAAACCCACACTAAAAAACTCCTAAGACTGATGCAGCCAACTGTTGAAAGCAAGCTGGCTTGGACTGGGGCTAGAGATGCAGAGCTCTAAACCACACAACGCTGCCTTGGAGGTAGGCATTATCCTAGACACTGAGTTATTGAACCCCCTTAGAAGGGTCCTGAAGCCCTTCTTGGCCTCCAGCTCTCCATCCTTGCCATTTCACACTCACAGAGTTGTTCCTGGGGCAAGGGGGCTCCCACAGGTCTGCTTTCTCAAGGCCTGTTTGTCATCAAGGGTACTCTGCTGCCAGTATTGGAAAACCAGATTACAGATATGACAACAGGGAAAAGTCAAGTCCTTGATGTCCAAAGAGATCTGAGAAGGACGGAGGCTGCACCTCTTTCACTGCAAAAGCAGGACATTCATTGGCAGAAGATGGAGTAGTAAATCATGAGCTCTCAAGAGCAGCTCCTGTGATCTGCATTTGCTGCATCTGGTACCTCAGGGTCCTGCTCAGTGGCTGCAGCAGTTCAGCGCTAATGCAGAAATGATGAAGTGCATGCAAGGTTGGATAAGCAGAAGTCGTTTTGGATGGTGGGAGCACACTCAGCTTATGCCTACAAGCAGGTTTGTTGGCAGGCTACTGTGATGGAATGTTAATCAGCATATTTGTTTCTGTGATATTTGCAAAAGCATCCAACAGGTTTCTTCTTTATTGACCTGACATTTCCAGCATCCAATGCAAATTGAGGATGGTTATATTGATAAAAATTGAGCCCAGGACAATATGATACATCCATTGAATTTCTGCATAGTAATTAACTGATATCTTTTGGTGATAGACTTTATATGTTTTAACGTCCTTGGCTACTATCCATCATTGGCCTACATATTTCTTTAATATGAGAGTATTTGAATTTGCCAGTTAAATATTTTTTCTTTATTTGCACAGGCTATGTCAATTCCTAAAATAATAAGATGTGTTCCCCATGGTGTGATGCTTGTCTGTGTCTGTCACAAAAAGTTAGAAATATGTTTGCAGTTACATATTTAAGCAACTCAGAATAAAAGCAAAACTCCCAATGGTAATTTGAGTAACAATTGTTAGGTGGCTGATTGATACATAAATTAATTATGTGAGCTTAGCTGTGGTATGCCAATTAACAGCTCATCATTTAAACTTTTAAAATGTAAATCTTCTTACTTTCTCTATTCAGTTAAATAAGGAATATAGAGATGAAATTCTGCATGAATGGTCATGAATAATAGCAAAAACTATATTCCAATTAAAAAGTCAGTAACCAAATGATGCTGACAGATACCAATCAAGCTGTGGTAACTCTCGTCTAGCAATTTTGTTCCTTAGTGGTCTTCAGGCACGTTAAATTTACATTTAACCCATGCAATTCATAAAGAATCTAGTGGAATAAATTAAGAAAAACCAATAAAAAGTTAATCAAATATTACATTCTGAAGGCTAAATAAAACTGCAGTGATGCACCTGTATGCCTCTAACAGTGGGTCTACAAGGAGTTGCTATTGCAAAACACAGAATTATACATTAGAACACACTTATTATTCTGTGTTATCTTCCCAGCTTCCATTGAAGCTCAAAGCTGTAGGCAGAAACACAGAAGAAAGACAAGTGCATCTGCACCCTGTTTATGATTTTGGTCACTGCTGCTAAAGCTTGTCTGGAAACAGAGTGGAGTGGTCACACTGAGGGACAGCAGCCATCAGAAAGACCACAAAAAAACAGGAGCATATATCCTGGCACCCTCTGTCTGCAATGCTGATGTCCTTACACACTGAAACATTGTCATGCACAGGCACACTTGGCCGAATTGGCAGGGGCTCAAGAAGTCCAAGGCTGATTTAAACCAAAGTTGAGTAAATACTGAAGTTCAGAGTGTGAATATTTTCTTCTTTTTGTTTTTTACTCTGGTTTCTTTCAAAACTTTGTTTTCTTTTAAAGATAGATCTGATCTTTTTTAGGATACCAGATTTAGAGTTTTATGACCTCAGAATTCTATGAAGTTATTTGAAAAATGATATCCAGCTAAACTTTTCTCCCCAGAATGAGTAATTATGCTATGAAATCTGGGTTTTTTTCTGAGAATTAGTACTATAAGGGGGTACAGGGAAAAATAAAGAGAATAATTTTTAAGTTCTCTCTCTGTCAGAAGTATCTTGAAAGTCATGTACTAGCAAGACAAATGAAGGATGTCTTCTCCAACGCCTGTGCATCTTCCTGATAGAGTGCTTGATAAAGCACCAATAAACTTAATTGCCTTTGCATAGCACTGATACAAAGAACAAAAAATATGTGCCCAAGTATGGCTCCCATTTTGTCGTGAGTTACTTATGCATTCTTCTTCATTCTGTATGCTGTATAATCAGGAGCTACATCTTGGAATTCACAGCAACTCTCCTCTGTGCTGAACATTTATGAGATTTATTACTATTTTTATAGATATGGTAAGTAAATATAAACTGGGAAAGCGTCGTAAAGTATAAAACTCATCAACAGATGCTGATTAAGGAGAATTGTTATATAAGCTATTGTCCTACGGTGACTTTACGATGCTTGTATCTTCAGTCGTCTGTTCTGTTTATGCTGAATTGTATCCCCATTTGTCTGTTTAGCCCAGAAATAAGTTTTGCACCTTTAAAACTAGATCTGAGAGTGAAGGGGGGAGAAGGAGAAGCGGTGGAATGTCTGAGGTGGCTGTATTCAAAAACATAGAGATAAAAGCTTCAGCTTTCCATCTCATGGACTGTGCTGTCTGCAGCACGGACAGTAGGAGAGAGCTCTCCTTTGCTTTTAGTCAGTTTTTTTTAGCTGGCTGAGGCAGAGAAGTTTCCCGGACTGTGGCTTTTCTTTCTTTTTGGAACTGATCAGCCCTGCTCTGGATGGAAAACCCAGAAGAGCATTGGGAGCTCACACCTGCGGCCCACTGGGGCCCGGGACGCGGCATTTTCCAGCACCGGAGGGACTGATAAGGGACTCAGAGAGCTGAACTACACCTCAGAGCAAGGACTTTCTGAATTTGCCATCTCTTCAGAACAGCAAAAGCTTTTATTGTTTAATATTATTCATTTTTTATGCTTGTGAATATTTTGCTTGTTAAATAAACAGTTTTTTCCACTTTTCTCCAAGGAAATCTTTCCTCAAACCAGTAGGGGGAGGGGCTGCTTGAATCTTCTTTCTACAGGGATCCCTTTGGAAGTTTCCTCCCAAATTTGCCCTAAATCAGGACACTAATATGTATTTTTTCATTAAAATTTAGCTTTGCCGGTGTATTAGAAAAGAGTTCATATGAGAAAGGTATGACATGGGAAATAGTGCAAGAAGGAATTGTGGACACCAATGGAAACATATAGTTTGAAAAACGTTTACATGCTACCATTGTTCCCTAGAAAATAGTGAAAGAGGAGTATTTCAAAAAGTTATTTTATTTGACCTACTATGTTATGAATAACACTTTTACTATAGCCCAAATCTGTGACCAGGCTCATTGGAAGCGGTTTTTTTCATGCTATCATAGAATGGTTTGGATTGGAAAGGACTTTAAAGATCATCTTGTTCCAACTCCCGTGCAGTTTTCTCAAAGCCTTATCCAATTGGACTTGAACACTTCCAGGGCTTCCAGGGTATCCACAACTCCTCTGGGCAACCTGTTCCAAGGTTTCAGCAGCCAAGAAACTAAACTTCACTTAGCTACTTCAAGTTTATACAACTCTTTGCAACTCTCTGTACAACTCTCATCCCACAACATGTCAGGAGCTGAAAGAAGGAAGCAGACCCTCACAGCATGTAGAGAATGATGGAGACATTCAGAAGGTAGAATGGGAGATGCTTTAAAAGGTACCAGGCTTTGTGGCCGAGGCCAAAGGGAGTTTGTTGGATGAATCCTACTAGCCTACAGATAGATTTTTAAATTGTGTTTCTCCACCATGTTTTCCTATTGCAAATATCAGCCTTCAAAGATGAACAGTTCCAGGAGGAGATGTTGCTCCTGGAACTGCTTCATTTGCAGTGCTGAATGCCTGTTTCATGCCTTCACCTGCCAAATATGGGGACTGAGGAAGGGTGGCTGTAATCCAAAATGAGGAGCAGGGTTCAGGGTAGGAAAATTTACATTGCAAATTCCTGTTCCCCGAGTTTTGGTGAGCTGAGCTGCCACAGAACATGGCTGCCTTTGCAGTCAACTGCAAAAGAGCTAATTCCTGTGGCTCCAGGAAGAGCCTGTGTTCCTGCAGCTGAGCTGGTAAGCTATGGCTGCCACAGGCAGTGGATTTGCTGCATCAAGAGCTACACATTCAGCTATAAAAGTAACCTAATTGCTGTTGGACAGAAGTGTTAAATACCCAGTGAGTTCGTTTCCTGCAGAAGCGAATAATTGCTATGTGCAATTTTACACTTAGAGGGTCAGATTTTTTTTTTTTTTTTTTTTTTTGTGTTAAAATCATACAGTTAAAAAGCAATTGGCTTTCTTCTAACACAGAACAATTTGGTTCCAGTGTGGGATAACATAACCAGCAACACTTCACTGCAGCACTGACTCAGCTGCAGTATTCCTTGGGTGCTGGTCAGTATAAATCTATAGCTCAGGGCTTGATCCAAAGCCATGTTTCTGTCACTGTTTCCAGTAGGCTCTAACTCAGGACCTAAAAAAGAAACCCGTTGTGGAAAACCAGAGAGCCGAGCGTATGTCCTACACAATTCAGCTGACTATTCCTATGCTCAGCAGCTGATAGTTTAGGGCTGCAGTATTGATTTGTGTTACTGTACTTTATAGCTACTATGTTACAAGATTAATTTTGTGCTACTCAGCATCTGCTTTCTCCTTGGGAAGTTTTGTAAAGAATTTTGCTGACTACAAAGAATTGACTTTTTCTTTTTTTTTTTCAAACCAGCTGAACACATTCTTTATACCCTGCCCTTCCAAAGCATAGCATGACAGATACAGTTAAGATGATTATACTGCATACTTACATGTGCTTCTGTGCTCACAGGCGAACAGCTGAAGTCTTATTAATACAGCTCAGCATCTTTTTTCAGTCTTCTCTCATCTACTTCCAGCCAACATTACTGTGAGAGATTATTATTCTGCTAGGGTAGGCTATGTTTTGGCTCCTGTCCAAAAAATTGTATAAATCTATACACTTTTACAGATGAGTATTATTTTCTTCTTGCATTTACTTGTACTTTTAAATGGGAAATAACAGGGACTGGCTATTGGTAAAAGAGTAGATATTTAGTTCAATAAATAAATGTATAAGTAGCTCAAAAAAAAAAAATAGGTATTACCTGAATAAAATTTCATATTTCAGATGGAATTTGTTGATTTAGATGTCTATAAATAACATTGAAGTGATATCCAATACTGACATACCTTTTCACCAAATCAATATAGGCAAGACTTTGAGTACCTGTGATTTGGCTGTGCCTCCCTTTGGGGGTCATTTAGGAGCAGGCAGTGTGTGATGGATGGCAGGCAATGAAATGGGTCTTTACACAGCTTAACACCAGCCACTGCAATGCGCAGGGCTAATTTCAGGGAAGAATGGGAGAAATAAGTTGCATCATTTCAAGTCCTGACATAAATCCTTTTCCTTTTCTTCAAAGGAAAAGAGCTCTGACCCCATTTGTTTCTGGACTGAGCAGTTTTGTGCTGGCTTTAAGTGAGACTGTGCTTCATTGCACATTGCTTTGTACGCTTTTGCGCCTTCACTATGCAGCAAGACATAAACCTCATCCTCCAGCTTAGTCGCTGAATTAAAAGCAATAGAGATGTGAAAAGTACATGCTCAGTCAAGGTGAGAAGAGGAAATGAAAGCATGGATGCTTCTTAAAGGTTAACCCAGGCTGTGTCTGAGAAGCAGGGGCAATGACAGATGCTTTTTAATGAACCCTGAACGTATTGCTCATGAGGATTCTTATAGAGGTATTTCATCTACCTTGCTCCAGATTTGTTCTTATTGGGTTTTATGGCAGCAAAAGCCCGGTTTTATTCTTCAAGGAGTGACACATGGTGGTAAGGCTGAGAGAAGGGCATAATTATGGTGTCTAAGATTACAAAGCCTAAATCAGATCATCTCTGAACATGAATTCTCACATCTGATGTTTCTGGAGTAGAAGCATGCTGACTTATGACCAGTGAAGTTCTCACCCTTTCAGCTGTGAACACGCCCAAAGGCTAGAACAGGATGACAAATGTTTAGTGAGTTTTCTGTAGAAATCTGGAAGCATGCAAGTTTTAGTCCAGAGAAAACAGAATAACTACTCTCCTCCATCAAAATCCATGTCCTTCTCATGGCATAGGCTGTACACCATGACACAGAGAACAATTCAATAAAATTAGCAGTGCGTGAACAAAATTGTCAGAGTCCTTATCTGCAATAACCAAAATGTACATGTAAGTAATCCTTCAACCCTGGACACCATAAATATAAAAAGGTCAAGAAGCCTTGGCAAAGGATATATGGCAATGTACTATTATCCGGGTAAAGGCTGCTGTAAATCACTTTGTATGGCACATGTTCACAAGCAGAAATGGTTTAAAATCAGTAAGAAAAAACTTAGGAAAACTGCCTGCAAACAACCAGCAGATGGTGGTAAATCTTGGGAGATGAGTACAGTATGTTTATTACTGCACCATAAGTGAACGCGGTTCTGCAGATGTAAATAGACCATAAATCTGATTCTGCCCTCAGTTAACAAAGCCTTTAGTGCTGACCAGAGATACAATCACTACAGCTGTGAATTTCTCCCTCAGAGATAATCTCTATCCATGTTGCCATCCTCAACAACTCTACAACAGAAAAAAAACCCAGTTTAGTTCTCCTAAAACATTTTTCCAAATTTTGTTCAGTGCTATCTTCTTGTAGCACCTTAACTTTCCAAATAATAAAGGCAAATAGATTCACTCTACCTCACCTCAGATGTCAAAAACTCCATGCGAGCATGTCTTCATGGGTTCCAGGGTATGACCTTGTAGAGGGCACCCAGTGGAGCCACAAGGTAGGCTGGTTCAGTTGACTTCACCCCAAAATAAGCTTGTCTTGGTAAAACACCTAAAGTGGGAACCTGACATTTTCTGAGATGTTCTACAGGAAGACATGGGATTCATGGAGAATGTATGTCCTTTGGGAGGGGCAGTAAGAAATCATGTGGAATAACCTCAGACACATCAAAGAGAAGAGACCTTAATGTTTAGACAACTGAATTGTACCCTTTTATGTAGACCATTTCATATGAACATAAACTGAATCCATTCCCTAACTGCTTGTGTTAAGACAAATCAATTCCACCTGTTATATTATCTTCTGTCTGTGAGATCTACAGGCTTTATATCTTGGAAAAATATTAGGGTTTTTTTTTGTGGTTTTAGCCCTTATTCCTGTACCTTTTCCATTCTTAAAATTGTTGAGGACTTTCAGCTGCCACCAAAAGGGCCTGAATTGAATTTTATCATGTAGGAGGACAGGATTGCTGCATTCTTCTCTGTCATTTATCACCAACATGTTGGTATGCATCACTCAGAAATTCAAATTTTAAAAACTTATCTACAAGGCTTACAATTACCACAGGCTCTGTTAGAAATCATCCAAAATAAAAATGATCTTCCCTAATCCATGTTGTGTGTCTCCCTTTTGTTGCATTTATCATTCATTCTATGCACAAATCTCCTGAAAACATGTAGGGTAAAATACACAGTATGTAAAAGAAGATAAGTTCAAATATGTAATTTTAAGAAGTTAAACCAGCAGGATCCTTAAATCAACATGAAAGAAGATTCACTATCAGAAGAAAAGAAAACTGAAATATGTGATGACAGAGCACTTTTTACTGGAGTTTTTTGAAGGCATATTTGATGGTCCCCAGATCCATTCAGGGTCAGACTCTTAGTACATTTATCATTACAGAAACAGTCTGAAGAGCAAGAGTGTACTATTGACCATAGTGTATTTCCTTCTTCCACTCAAATTTCTAACACTGAGATGCAGCAGGAAGCATTTGAGGGATTGTAGAGGCAGTGAAGAAACCCAGAGCAGAGAAAAACTACAAGGATGTCAATGGAAAGACATCTGCAGATTGCAGCATTTTGGACAAGATTTGATTATGCTACTTGATTTCTATCATAATATGTTTAAAAGAGTAGATATCAGCACTCAATGTGAGTTTCAATCTCATAAAAATTTTGGAGAACAGGCTGCTGGAGAGCAGGTTGCTAGAGAACAGGTTGCTAGAGAACAGAACTCCCAACAAGTATTAATGTTGCTTTCTGAAAGACAAATCTCAATTACATCCCTAATTACCTGTAATTATGAAGGTCAAAGTCATAAAGTCAAATACTGAGATGCTTTTTCTCCATTCTGGTAAGTCATCTTTGAGAAAATCCTTTATGTTTTGGTCTACAGACAAGAAAAAGAAATGTTAATGAACCATTGCAGAATATCTTTTCATCTTAACTCTGCATTTGTTTCCTTTGATATCAATATTAGCAGTTAATAATGAGACAGATATTGATTGCATTTTAAAGTACTACGATTGATGTACAGAGGTGGGACAAACTGGTACTTATGCCAAGCACTGCTGGCAATTATACATAACCTTCTTTTAATCCTAATTTCATCCATTATAAAATATAGCATTAGTGTGGAGACAATAAATCACCTACAGACAGTAGAAAGGTTCATTTATCTTCGTAGAGATGCTGTAAAGAAGCCACATCTGAGTTATTGAAATGAAAAGTGGATTTTGGGACACTTGGAAAAGTACTTATGCAAAAATGTTTCTTTTTCAAGATATTACTTTTTATACATTTTCACTTACACCTCCAGATTTTTGAAGCAAATATTGTTCTGCTTTTAAAAAATAAGTAATTTCCTCAAGGAACATGATACCAGATACAGAAGGCAACCTACAATGATGCAAGCATGATAGCATAGACAGGTTAGAGTTAGAATAAACAGAGGGAGCAGTGCTTGTTCCATGTGCAAGATAATGTTGTATGAATGGATCTCTGAATAAGCAGCACTAACAGCAAACCACCCCATTTTCCCTATGCCTAATGGTGTGTCCAGTTACAGTCCCAGAAAAGGAAAGGCTGGCTATTTTGGCACATGGAGCTGTGTAGCACACTTGGCATACACTGTGGACCAGAATGAACTCTTCTCACAGCGCTCACCACCATTTTCACTCCCCCAGTCCCCCTAGTGCCTGCTCCTCACCAGGCATGTCTACAGCAATCCTTCCTGCAAACTCTGACCCCATGCCAGAGTCAGCCATAGATTCTCCTTGCCCCACAGCTTCTGATTTTATTCTCTCTCTGGACATCTGAAGATGACTGAGGTCACTGAGGACGTGCATCCTCTGAAGTTTGCCATCCTGGCAGGCAATTAAGGCTAAGGTAATTAGTAATGGCAAAGTCACTCTAGATTCTTTCAATTTTAGCAAGTATTTTGGGATGAAGATATGCTTCCCTAACACTTTACACCTTATATTTGTTAGTGTATTTTTTTAATTTCAGGTTGCTTTCTTCTTCTCTGCGATACTGCTTTTCCCTGTACCTGTCACGGCTGGTTTGCACCAGAGATTTGGATATTGATTCATTATCAGTGCCTACACACCACGTCCCTGGCAAGAGCTGCAGGCAAGAGGAATAATTAAAGAGTGCTTGAGACTGCCCCAGAGTGCATTTAGATCTGTGTGCATAGCTGTGGGGAGCACTTGCAGCAGTCCAGAGGCACCAGGATGAACGTGAGTATCACTCACTGCCCGCCCAAAGGGCTCTGCCTGGCTGACAGGTCGGCGTGCAGGCTGATGGGGAGGGACCTGGTTGGTTTGTGACAGCAGGCAGAGTGCTGGTGGCTGCTACAGGAACACGTCTGGCAAAGCTGGGCTCTGCTGGTGAACCGGTGTTATAGAATCATAGAATGGTTTGGGTTGGAAGGGAACTTAATTATCATCTATTTCCAAACCTCCTGCCATGAGCAGGGACACCTGTAAGAGACTGAAATGTTAATGGTTAATGACTGAAAACAATTGCCCGTTTGTGAAGGGGCAGGGTGCTATGTTGAGGCCAGGTTTGCACCCCTCAAACAGGAGGAGGTGAGTTTTTGGTGTAATGGCAAGACCAGAGTCTGCACAAGACAGAGGGGGTGAACGATCACCACCAGAGATTACAATGGCTTTAAAAATAAAGAGGCAGATCCCACAATGTGGGATGGTGCTTTTTATCATGCCGATGGCCCTCCCTTACACAACTCACTCAGTTGTAAAACTCCCTCTCTCCTCCGTGGAAGGTCCTGAGGATATTCATCCCTTCTGATGGAACATAACTGGCTCAACTGCACTGATGTGAGAGCCAGCTGCCCTGTTTTAAAAGCCGTCATAAAGCATCAAAGACCCCCAAAGTAACCCCAGACTCATTTCTGAGACCTTGCACCTGAATCTGAAAGCTCCCCCTGCTCAGGGGAGGTACCTGGGTGCTCCCATCTGAACCTCAGTTACTGAGGTTTCATCAGACTTTGTGCTTTGCAGGCTTTTTCCCCAGTCTGATGCATCAAGGTGGTGACCATCACTTCAACAGCCATCACTGACAAACAGATACCAAAATAGCAACAATCAAGTCTCATTGTGAGATCCACAGGTGGTGATACGTTTTAACTTTTATCCTTTCTTTCTTCCTTCTTTCTTTCTTTTCCCTTATAGACTTGCTTAAGTGATATTTTTATGCTTTCATATTGCTATATTNATGAATGGATCTCTGAATAAGCAGCACTAACAGCAAACCACCCCATTTTCCCTATGCCTAATGGTGTGTCCAGTTACAGTCCCAGAAAAGGAAAGGCTGGCTATTTTGGCACATGGAGCTGTGTAGCACACTTGGCATACACTGTGGACCAGAATGAACTCTTCTCACAGCGCTCACCACCATTTTCACTCCCCCAGTCCCCCTAGTGCCTGCTCCTCACCAGGCATGTCTACAGCAATCCTTCCTGCAAACTCTGACCCCATGCCAGAGTCAGCCATAGATTCTTCTTGCCCCACAGCTTCTGATTTTATTCTCTCTCTGGACATCTGAAGATGACTGAGGTCACTGAGGACGTGCATCCTCTGAAGTTTGCCATCCTGGCAGGCAATTAAGGCTAAGGTAATTAGTAATGGCAAAGTCACTCTAGATTCTTTCAATTTTAGCAAGTATTTTGGGATGAAGATATGCTTCCCTAACACTTTACACCTTATATTTGTTAGTGTATTTTTTTAATTTCAGGTTGCTTTCTTCTTCTCTGCGATACTGCTTTTCCCTGTACCTGTCACGGCTGGTTTGCACCAGAGATTTGGATATTGATTCATTATCAGTGCCTACACACCACGTCCCTGGCAAGAGCTGCAGGCAAGAGGAATAATTAAAGAGTGCTTGAGACTGCCCCAGAGTGCATTTAGATCTGTGTGCATAGCTGTGGGGAGCACTTGCAGCAGTCCAGAGGCACCAGGATGAACGTGAGTATCACTCACTGCCTGCCCAAAGGGCTCTGCCTGGCTGACAGGTCGGCGTGCAGGCTGATGGGGAGGGACCTGGTTGGTTTGTGACAGCAGGCAGAGTGCTGGTGGCTGCTGCAGGAACACGTCTGGCAAAGCTGGGCTCTGCTGGTGAACCAGTGTTATAGAATCATAGAATGGTTTGGGTTGGAAGGGAACTTAATTATCATCTATTTCCAAACCTCCTGCCATGAGCAGGGACACCTGTAAGAGACTGAAATGTTAATGGTTAATGACTGAAAACAATTGCCCGTTTGTGAAGGGGCAGGGTGCTATGTTGAGGCCAGGTTTGCACCCCTCAAACAGGAGGAGGTGAGTTTTTGGTGTAATGGCAAGACCAGAGTCTGCACAAGACAGAGGGGGTGAACGATCACCACCAGAGATTACAATGGCTTTAAAAATAAAGAGGCAGATCCCACAATGTGGGATGGTGCTTTTTATCATGCCGATGGCCCTCCCTTACACAACTCACTCAGTTGTAAAACTCCCTCTCTCCTCCGTGGAAGGTCCTGAGGATGTTCATCCCTTCTGATGGAACATAACTGGCTCAACTGCACTGATGTGAGAGCCAGCTGCCCTGTTTTAAAAGCCGTCATAAAGCATCAAAGACCCCCAAAGTAACCCCAGACTCATTTCTGAGACCTTGCACCTGAATCTGAAAGCTCCCCCTGCTCAGGGGAGGTACCTGGGTGCTCCCATCTGAACCTCAGTTACTGAGGTTTCATCAGACTTTGTGCTTTGCAGGCTTTTTCCCCAGTCTGATGCATCAAGGTGGTGACCATCACTTCAACAGCCATCACTGACAAACAGATACCAAAATAGCAACAATCAAGTCTCATTGTGAGATCCACAGGTGGTGATACGTTTTAACTTTTATCCTTCCTTTCTTCCTTCTTTCTTTCTTTTCCCTTATAGACTTGCTTAAGTGATATTTTTATGCTTTCATATTGCTATATTACAATAGATAATACCAAAATGACTACATACTTGCTTTCCATTGCAACTAAATTGTTCAGAAGTAAACCCTACATACCTATATTTATAAACACTGATTGATCAGCGTTGTTTAAGTCTAATCCAGCCCCTCCAAGGGATCTATTACTAAGAAATTGTGTTACCCTTGCCTTTAGGGGAGGGTTGTAACAACACTTTCCACTAGACCTGCTTGGTCAAAGGCTCATCTAATCTAGCCTTGAAATCTTTCCCATTTTCCACATGGAAACTTACCTGCTCTTACCTGAGTCTGGCATGTGCTGAGCGAGCAGGTTCAGTTGTTCTTGTGCATCAGATTTGCAGTCCCTGCTCGGACTTATTTGTCTGGCTAATTTGTGTGTTTTCATCTGTTGGTTCCTTGTTATCCAGATTTGTTTATTAGTGGTAAGGATTTGTGTATCAGTCACATAATTGCAGTGGAAGAGAAGCTCTCTAGTGGAACACAGCAGCTGTTTAACAGTTTGTATCAGCACTACACAAACTGCAACAATGCAGGGCAAAGAACAACACTCTTCTAAAAGTCCTGGAGAGCATGAATGAAAACTACTACTCAAGGCTATAGAAATCTCAGCCTTCTGAAAACTGTTGTAGAAACTGTAAAGGTCCCTCAATGAGTCATGATTTCACAGACGTTGTGGTAGTGCCTCTTGGAAACCTGGGCGAGAACTGAGCTCCTGTGATAGCATGGTGTGTGAGGTGCAAAGTTACAGATAACAAAAATAAAATTACTGAGGTTTTTCTCTTGAGGGCCCTCATTTGAGTAAAGCAGGATTTTTCTTTGTTTGTGGATAACTGTCCAGATTGGAGTTTGCACTGGCTTGGTTTAATTTCCTCTGCACACAGTATAATCACTGAAATAACTGAGCTGGCTGCAATTATTGGCCATGCAATTTCATGCATCCGTGAAAATTTATTGAAGTACAAATCCTTGCAGTTGCTCTAATTTGTGCTAATGAAAGGCCTTGGCACGTTTGCTAGTAAGTCTTACAAAGAAGACAATTCAGAGGGAATTCAAAGGGAATCACTGTAATGATTTCAAATTAGAGTAATAAATTTGACTTTATCACATTAAAATTAATAAAACTGTTGTTAGTGATTTGATTTTCCACTACTGTGCACCTAGTATGGCATATAAAGATGGATCATTTTTTCAAGAAGTTTCTGGCCATCCACAGCTGAAACTTTTGATCAAAGCAAAGCTATAGATTTACATCTCAGCATATTTCTCATTAAGAAATTTATCTCTGAAGGAATTATTAGAAACCCCAAGAAAGACTGGGCTACAGAAATACGAAGGCTATCCAGCTGCAGAATGAGAACAAATGTTAATGAATATTTAGTTTATAATTTAACTTATGAGCTGAATAATGATACAAAGTTACATTTTTTCCTCCAGATGACAGTATAATCAGAAAAGTGATATGCAGTAGCAGTATGGATATGACATCTTTATTTTTCATACCTAAATACTATTTGCCTGAAGAGCAAACATATTGTTCCTGTGCTGGTTGAAGCTGGTCTACAGCAAACATACACATTATGCTTAGCCATGGAAATTCATCTCTTTGTCCATCACGTTGTACTTATCTGCAGTGAAAGCAAAAGCTTTCAAATGTGCGTTTTCCTCCTGTATTCACAAAAATAATAAATTTCCACATGAATAAAGATGAAGAAGTTGAGGAAAAAAAGCAACAAAACCATTCAGCTGTCTGTTGAAATTCAGCTGCACTGTATCCTCTTGCAGCAGAATGGCCCCACTTGCACCCCCAAGGTGGGAAGCTCCCTGTGCCCTGCCAGAAGGGTGCTGAGGGCTCTGCTCTGAGCTCTGTCTCTCACTGGGGCTACTGACTCTGCTGTGAAGTTATAAACAGTGCCAGTAAGGAAACAGTACACAGATAGCAGAGCAAAATTCATTTTGATTGCAATCACAGGACAAATGGAGTGATCTTCCTTTGGTACAAGGTGGGAAGGTAGAGGAGGATGGGTAAGATTGTCTTTAGGGAGCAGGCAGAAGAGGATGGAAAGAGCAGAAAGACTATTACTGATACTAATCCTGTTTTCTCATCTTCTTTCTCCTTCTTATTCACCTCCAAATTCTCCCTTCCTCCATCTTTTTTCCATCTGACCTTAGGTACTCTTTCATCTTGTCATTTCTTTCTAAGTCTCTTCTCTGTCTGGCCAGACGAGTTACTGAGGATCCACCTTGTTGTACCTGTGCTGTCC
>VYZR01013026.1:1442-15066 GCA_013400675.1 Oxylabes madagascariensis | reverse complement strand
AAAAAAAAAAAAAATAGCTTTCTCCTTTGGGATTTACTTTAGCAATTGCTTTCCAAGGACTGACAAAAATGAAATGTTTCACAGATCTTGCTAGATCACCATCCACAGGTGAAAGCTAACATTTCAATGCCTTTCATAGATATATATGCTGTAGGAAGTATCAGCTTCTCCATTTGTGCCCTTTAAGTAGGATTCATCTTACAGATTCTGGACCTTGAGTATCATCAGCGTTAATGGAATACACAAGAAAAATAAATGTAATATGATCTATGTCTTTTAGGTAAAGTGAAATGAAACCTGCAAAGTCACGACTGGAACTTTGCTTGGTCATAGCTAGATAAATTTAAATTATACTTGTTGCTGCTACAATACAAAAATGAGATATTTCACTTGTGACAGTCAAAAAAGTGATAAATCCATAAAACATACATTCCATCATTAGCATTCATATGGATGTTAAAACTGTGTTTCAGTTATTTTTATTTGTTCATTGTTGATATTTATCAAAGGGAAACATGGATTCAGCCTAGATAGCCCATGCCATCTGTCATCCTTTTGACAGCTGACCTGAATCCTGAAGTGACACCATTTAATTTTTGTGTCAGTCTGGCACAGCCATGTGCAACTTCTGGTTCATTTTAGCAGATTTTAGTTCATTTTAGCATTTTTGCTGAGTTACATAATCAAGTCAGTACAAGGTTAACTGTATTATTATTATTTCATTATATTAATTATTTGTTACCTTGTGCCTAAGTTTTTAATGTGGTTCAGAGTTTTATGCTGGAAACAACTGGCTGTTGCATGGATTGCTCATGAATAAATCTGTCTTGCAAATAGGGCTACATTTGTGTCAAGAACTGTAAGTGCCCTCCTCTGCTACTGTGAAGGGCTGCAGTTTTAGACCTGTGGACTGAGGTCCTACAGAGCTGGCTGCTGTTGACTTTCAAGAAGGCAAGGATACTGTTTTTATCCCCTTCTCATTCATTTTTGTATTTTCTCCTTATCCTGAGTTTTGTTTTATCCCTGACACAAACCTGTGTTGCCAAGGTTCTGGAGATTTGGAAGGAGGAACCTTTCAAGACCTCATCAGGTAAGTTAGGTGCCTTTCTTCATGCCCACCACTCAAGTTGATCTGGCCACAAAGAGTGTGTCCTTGAAGAGAACTTATCAAATGGTACTAATTGAGTATCAGAGGAAGGTAAGTTCACAGCTATGGAAGGAGCATTTGGTCTGAGCATGACCAGCGTTACTGCTTAACTTTACAGAAATGTAGCATGGATGGCTGAGGGTGTGCACAGGTTCCACTGCCAGTCTCTTTCTGTTTAAAGAGAGCTGCCCGTGTCCAGATGCGGACATTCAAGGAATGCACCTGCACTGCAGTCACTGCTGGGACTCCCCTACTGCAGCTGGTGAGCACAGTCCTCAGGAGCATCCAAACATCCAAACCAGCTATTTCAAATCTGCACAGCTTTGCCTCACGGGGACTGCAGTAATATTTCAAGTACCATTTCTATGGGAATTTCTGTTATTTCAGAATAATAAAAAATATTAAAATATCTACTGTAGTATTTGTTTTGTTTCATGAAAAGTTGTATGCAAGAACTTATAGTTAGGAAGTGATCTGTTGCCAGTATGGTCAAATAATGTACTGAGCTACAGGGTGTTTTATAGACTTCTTTCTTTTTCCTTTTCTTCTTTTTTTTCCCTTTCGAAATTTTCTTTCCTTTTTTCTGCTTTGCATTCCTTTCAACTTGAGCATTTTTCAGAATCAGGTAACTGCATACAGTTGGTGACTGTTACTGAGGGTGCTTGGGAAATTTCTGTATGTTCTAGAATGTACACGTGTAGCCATGCTCTTGGCTGACCAAAATTAGGAGTGTTGCAGCTTGCACTAGCAATGTTTTGAACAAAATAGGCACTGAGATGTTTATTTAGTGTTTTAGCTGGTGAGCTGTGCATCCAAGTGGACATTCACTTTGAGTTTTAGCTCATGTTCTGGAAACCTGCTGCTGTGCTGGTGTGGTTACACAGGTAGACAGACTTCTCTGTGGAGGTGCAGTGGTGTCTTGGGAATAGAATTTTTTCTGATAACAGATGTGAGGGTATAGATTGGTGCTAAACTTAGTTAGCTGAGCTGATAACAGCACTCCCCTGCTAACACAGCCGCACTCAGACCAGGAGAATTTGCAGATAAAGTTGCATAAGCTGGGGAGTGCTTTTTCATGCTGATCCTCACACTGCTGTGTCAGCAACATGCTGCAACTGTGAGGTGTGGCTTAAACTCACTCTCATTACTGACAAGGCCATGTGTCCATGTGTCTCTGCATGCATTTTTTCTGTTTGCTTTAGTCAATAGGGGAAAAAAAATAAAGTGAATTCAAATGAGACCCTTCCATGCTGAAGCATTATTTTATGCACATTTTTACTGCTCTAACAAACTAGTGGAAATTCTTCTGAAGCACACAAGGCTTTCTATGGTTGCTGGTCACTCTTTTGTCTGGTCTGTGGGCATGCCTTTCTACCAAGCCATTGTTTCCGTGTATTTTATTGTGAATATAATAAAAGAAAAAGTTCTTGGAAGTAAAATTGAGCAAAAGGAGTGAAGTTACCAAGCAAAATCAGAATTCAGGTGGAATCAGAGAGAGGAGGACAACAGTTATTCTTGGGTAGAAAAGAATCCCAGAATCCTACTTGGTACTTAGACAAAAAGATAGGAGACAAGGTAAGATAAAAGGACTAAGTAATCAAGTAGAACCAAGGAAGAAAGAAAATAGGGGATGTTAAAGAAGAGGGATAAGCAATAGCTACATTCAAAGAGGTTAGATGTGGTCCAGCAAATCACATAGTCACAACACATCTGTCAGGGTGGTGCAATTTTTCTCCAGAAAACTGGAAAGGAAAAGAGAGAGAAGGAACCAACATGAGAGAGTAATGGCCAGGAGGAGGCATCACTGAAGACAAGCCATCACTGTAGCATTTTGTAACTTTTTGTCTGTAAGTGGCCTTTCCTATCACACATGAATTGAAAAAGATTTTGAAAATAATAGCAAATTTGCAAAAATACATTTACACTGGTTATGCACAAGTGTGGAATCATGCACACTCACACTCTATTCACTATCAGTGAAAGAAGGCTGTGAGACAGATAAATAAATAAATGAATAAATAAATATGTGCTGGTTTGGGGTAAATGTCTTTGTCTTGTTTCTCCGTCTAGAAGAGTGATTGATATGTGTAGTTTTCAAAACTTGTCATTTGCTAAAACATTAGTGGCAATGCTCATGTTGACATGTCATGCCTTTTAGGTGAAGGTTTTTTGCTTTGCTTTTGTCTGTGTCCATGCATCTACTGACACAGCCTGCTGGGTGTAGCCTGGCACTGTACTCTGTGTCCAAGGGCTGCTGCTACCAGCAGCCCAGGGAATGGAAAGACTCTTTTCTGAAGTCTCACGCAATATGCAGTTAATGCTTAAATGACTCAGAGAAAGAAGGATGCTTTGTAAGTGGAAGTACTGGGGAGAAGACAGAGAAGTTGGCAAAAACAACAGGTACTCTTTCAAATGTGTTTCTAGGTCCTTGAAATTCCACCTAATTGTGCCTCCTCTACATACAGTGGGTGTTTAAACATAGCATTGCAACATGACAGAACTTCAAGCCCAGAGTTATAAATCAATGTATATTTGTCTCTGAGCCACGAAAATTCTCTTATATTCATTGTTGAGAGAAACTTCTTTTCTGTAAATCATATAATTCATATCAGTTTCTGAATTTCATGTTCAACTTACTATCAGAACAAGGTGAAAAACAAAATCATTGGAGCATTGGTTTATGTTTCTTGAAGTTAAAAGGTCTCAAGATATTGGGAGAGCTTTAGACGTGCCAGGAGACCTGTTTAGTGACAATGTAAAAGATGTGTTTCTGGAGCTTTTCTGAATCTACAAATTAGTTTGCTTTTTTCCCTTAAGAATCATCTCTAATGTACTTGAGTGCAAAACTAGATTTGGGCATGTAATATGAGAGTGAGCAGCACTCTAGGATCCCTTAAGTTTCTGTTTTAAACAGCCATACTCATCTTACTATGTGCCTCACTTTTTTTCTTCTTTTCACCGTTTGTATTATTGAATTTTTTTAGAGAAAGCACCTGAAACAAAGTGTCTTGTAACTCTAAGAAGAAATTCAACAGCAAGCTTAGGTCCTTTGGTTCAAGCACTCTGTTTTGGTCATTTTTCTTCTAATGGACAACTTAATCTCAAATTTCAGGAAAAACACCAGACGTATTTATTAGCATTATTTACTTATTCTTTATTTTAGTTTGTTCTCTGGACAGTCTGTCGTTCTTTCTGTATTTGGTCCATTGTTTCCAGATGTATTCAGCATGGAGGCATCGCATTCGGCATGCCAATAACATCAATAATGTGCTTGGTTCCTTTCTTGTTTTGGTCAAAAAAAACTCCTTAGAAGTAAATCTTTAACTCTTCCTGTGTATCTAAGTATAGTGGAGGCATGATGATACATGGAAATTTCAATGGATTATCTTCAGCAGATATTTTCAGGTGTTAGAATGCATCAAATTGTGTGTAAATTGATATCTACCATTTATCTTGAGAGCACATATTTGTTATCTCACAAGATTTATGACTGACAGCTGCAGGATTTGGGGTTTGGGTTTTGGGGATTTTTTTTCTCTAGTCTTGTCTTTGACTATCCAGCTTCATCACCAGTGCTTTTATTCTTTTCTCTTGGATCTCTGTATCTAAGTCTAGCATTGACATATCTTTTCATGTCTCAAAGCCCCTGTTAGTGCATTTTCATGTCATTTGTGTCTATGGGAGGGATTCATTTTCATTAGTGTTTCTTGAAGATAGCAAGCCTTTACCATGCCATTTGACCCTATTTATCTCTCAATTAATTTATCTTTGATCCAAATGTGTATTAGAAGCTAATTAAGTTTCACTATTTGCTTTTTAATCCCATTTCAGGGTTTCTCTGCATAGCACTTAAAATGTACACTTGAACTGAAGAGTCTTATTCCCTTCTTTCTTAGTGTTCCACATATTTTCAGCATTAAAATCCTATTAATACAATTTCTGTAAAAAAGGATTAGTGATAGAGTAAGTTCGTAGTGTAAGGTGGATGAAAAATACTGGATAAAATAAAAAAAATTACAGCTGATCTTACAGTGTATTTGCATAGGTATCATTTCCAGAAGTATCTTCAGTGTAGAACATTATAGTTGTTATTTGATTCAAGTGAGTTTTATCAAAGCCATGTTTTTTCTTCTGAAAGAGGAATGGAATTTGCTACTTAAGAGGTAAGTCTGTATCAGGTCTCATGAACTGTCCATTATTGAATATTTATTGCTGGTTTTGTGGTTTGTGTATGCTTTTGTTGGAGAGCAAATGTAAACATAAGCAACCCAGTAACAGAGTCTTTCCAGCATGACTTTCAGTAGAAAAGAGTTACTGAGTGCTCCTGGGGTAATGCTGTTGGCTGAACTGCCCATTTTGCTAGTGAGAGTGTTGGCAAGGCTTAGGATTAAGTAGCAGAGAGGTTGAGAGCTTGGTGAAAGAGACATAAGCAAAATTATATTGCAAAGAAAATGAGATTTTTGGGTGAAAATATATGATAAAGGTAACAAAGTATTCTATACATTTGCTTTTAGGTGTTGCTGCTCCTTATCCCAGAGGTATATTCTGTTAGTGAGTTGGATTTACAAAGTAGTCTGTAGCTGAAATGATAAATGTTTTCCCATATTTAATACTGTTGGGGGAATTGGGAAAAAAATCAAAACCTATAATTTTTTTTCTTTTTAGATCTTGTTACTTTTGAGAAGTGGGTAGGAATAGTAGACAGTCTTCAGCTAAGTGAAAAAAAGAAAACTCAGACTGAAAGGCAAGATTTGAGGATTTTTCTAGTCTTATCACTTTCTGGTATAACATAGCATGTAGCATTATGTTGTAAAGTAATAAAAGGGAACAGCTTAGCTTCTAAACCTTGAAATGAAAATTTGCAATTTTGCTTGAATGGTCCTGACAGTTGTTTCAGGACTGGCAGTCTTAGTGCAAGAAATTAACTGAAAATACTGATGTAAAACCACCAGAGAGTCCCTAAGTTTTGAAGAGAAAATTATAAGGTAATCACAGAAAGCTCTCAGAAGTTAAAGCCATTTTAAATTGAAAGAGCTCAAAGGTTTAATCTCTTCTACTGAAATCTTGAAGTATAGTGGTAATAATTCTAGTGTGCCTGGTCATTAAAATAAGATTTCACAAGTAACCAGAGCAAATAAATATGTTAAATGTGTAATTTTTCAAAGATCTCTCCAACACTGAAACTCAGCCATGGCCTGTAGAACAGGAACAATATTGAAATACTAATGAAGTTTGAAAATTTCTGTGTCTTTTCCTTCTTGGTTTTGTTTTGTGAGAGGAAAGACTTGCTTAAGGAGATTGTCTCTTACATGGGACAAATTAATGTAGCCGAGGGAAGAACCAATGGATTTCCACAAGACAAAGCTTTGTCTATTCTTTTACAAACCTTAAAAAAAACCAAAAAACTCATATCATAATGTATTCTTTTCCCCATATTAATAACACTGTAATTATTATTGCCATCTGTCTGATACCATACCATCTTTGTTGTCTATGACTTATATAAATTGGTATGTGATGCTCTTCTATTTGTACCAGTCCTCAGTCAATGCTAGCCAACATTTTTACTAATGCTCTAAAAATTCAAAATCACTCATGGCAAAAATTAAAAGTTTCAAGTAATGATAATGGCAATCATTACTCCAGAATGTAGCAGAGCCATAACATGAATTAGTTGTTGGAAAGTAATGCTAGAGAAAGTGCTATTAGTTTTGGTTATATTGCTGAAAACTTTTGCTTTAAAATTACGCTTTAGCTATAATTCATTGGTCCTGACTGAGGTTTTTACTGTGTGAAAAATCTATGTTCTTTGTGCAGAAAATCAGAGGAGATGATCATAACCATCTCTTGGGCTGCACAACCTATGAATTGCTCTTAAAGCTATTCTGTTTTTAATTTCTTGGTATTTTTCAACTCTCTTTGGCTGAATTAAACTCCGGACAGTATTATATTGTTTTAGATATGGCATATGTATATGTATGAATGCATATTAGATACAAATGCTTACTCTTATTTAGAAATCAAATTAAAATGTGGTTTTGTTAGAGTCTCAGTAAAATAGTGGACTTTTCATCTTTCTGGCAAAAGGAAATTTAATGGAACAAATTTATTTAAATTGCTGTGTCTAAAGTCTCAAAATGAGCTTTCCTGTGTTTGTGTAGTGAAGAAAGGAGGCCACGCAGCTCTGCATAGGTTTCAGTCCAACGAAAATCTAAACTTCTGTCTGGAAATTTGCTCTGTCTTTCGTCACTGAGAAGCCAGGAGAATTGGCACCTTCTGTTATGGGAGGGGGGTCTGTCTTGGAACCTTTTCCTTTGGAAACAGTAACAGGCAATTTCTTCATAGTTCTTAAATAATTAACCAGTTCAAGTGTGAATATATGGGGGCAGCAAAGGAATAAATCACCACAGCAGCAGCTATATGCATTTTTTATAGTATCCCAATTTTCTCTCTTCCACACTGCACAACAGAAGAAAATATCCACTTTATTTCATTGCTAATAGTTGGCAGTATGCTGAAAACCAGTAAAATTGATGAGAAAATTATTATGGCAGAGACATACTGGTCAGCTCTCATCTAAGTTTTAGAAATGATGGATCTGGCATAAAACTGCCTTTGGTAGGCTTTGAATTTGGTCATGATGTTTTTCCTAACACCCTTGCTGTTCTGTAACCTTTCACAGTATCTAACTTAGCTTTGGAAATTTTCTGTTGTATTTATAAGTTTGAAGCTTTTACTTTCATTTTCACCCATCTCAAAATGGGAAACAAACATACATATGAATAAACCCTTGTTTGGCATTCAAGTTCTCCTTTCTTGAAGGCAAAGAGCTATTAATCAACCCTGCATCTCATTGCTCTTTTCAGTGTGCTCAAGCATGTCTGTAGAGCAGCTGAGGTGCCCTTGGCTCTACTGGAAACATTATGTCATCATCTAAACAAGATGTTGTTATGCCAGGAAAGGATCAATACTTTGTTGAGTAGCTGCTGGCTCAAAACTGCATTGTTATTTTATAAAGGACCACTTGGAATATATTCCAAAGCTTTCCCATGGTATGAAGCTCTAGGGATTTGATTTGTCTCTCTGCCCAGGAAAATTAGTTGATTCATCTGTAAATACATGTCTGCCAACCTCAGATAATAAGAAAAAATGGATTTTTTGCCCACATTAGGCTTCAGCCTTTCAGCCATTTAAATAGTATACTCTCTTTGTGAAGGAAGTACTTCACAAACCAAGAATTAATTCAGTGGGAAAGAGAGGAAAAGCTTTTAGTCTTCTTCCTGCTGCTGAGACCAGACGAGGCTACCCTTGGGTCTCTGTGACCACACAGCCCTGGCAGCGCTTCAGTGGGTGGGTGCAAGGGCTGGCAGCCCCCAGAGCCTTAACTTCGAGAGGGTGCAGTGCTGCAGACCTTGAGAGGATGCAGTGCTGCAGTCCTGGCGAGGGTGCAGTGCTGCAGACCTTGAGAGGATGCAGTGCTGCAGTCCTGGCGAGGGTGCAGTGCTGCAGACCTTGAGAGGATGCAGTGCTGCAGTCCTGGCGAGGGTGCAGTGCTGCAGACCTTCCCCCGGCCCCCCGAGCCGTCTCCCCGGCCAGGCTGCAGTGCCAGTGCTGACCTGTGTTTGCCTCGGGACCTGCAGCTGAGACAAACCAGAGCCACAAGCCTCTGGGCCTTGGGAAAGGCGGGACAGATACAGCTGAAGGGCTCTCTGTTGGAACAAGCTCAGCTCTCTGCTGAGAAACAAGTCTTGGAAGAGATTAGTGTTCATCAGAGCGCTAAACTAGTATTGCTTTGGATAGTATCACTAGTATACAACAACAAGTAATTTCTTAGCAAAATGGATTAAAAACTTTTTGCGGTCTTCCTGTATCCTTTTCATGCAGTCAGCAGTGGCTTTAGCAAAAAGGCTGTATGGAAGTCCTGTAGCTCCTTATGGACAGCCTGCCATCTGAGGGGAAAACACTACCTTGCTGGATATCAAAGCATCATTTAACCCTCCCATTGACTCCTTTAATTCTTCTACTGGCTCAAGTCCCAAGTAATCCAATTTGAGGGTTTAGATGCATAAAGACATGGAATTACTTTGTGAAGGTCTTTTCTTTCATACTGATGAGGAAGATAATGACACCAATAACCTTAACATGGGAAAGGAAAAAAAGGAGAATTCAAAATCTTTCCATGATATATATATTTCCCTTACTCTTTTTGGATTAATTATCTATTTATAGAGAGCTTGATAGAGACTCAGTACCTAGTACCGTTTTGAATGAATTTGACTTGTCTAATAGAGAGAAGTTGCTCATTGGTGTTATAAGAGTAAGCAGATATATTTACCTTGACAGAAGGCGTTCTTAACAATGCCTACTCACTTCTATTGTACTTGTTCAGACTTAATTTGTCAAAAATGCTCCCAAGTTCTTCTTTGTGTTCTGGGGTGCTGAAAATATTGAAGAATTCCTTTTCATTCTAGCTCAATTTAAGTATTACAACCCACTATCAAAACTCTGATTCTAACATTACGCTTATAAGAGTTTCAAAATTATTGACAAAAACTATGGTTATTTTCTGCAAACCTAAGCAAAACCTGTTTTTCATGCAGAAACAATGTGATTCTCAGCATCTGGAAGGCAAAGTCAGCCTGAATACTTATTTCACCTTAAAAGAATTCCTCAGTGTTTGTTGTTTTGTTTCTTTCAACGGAGAAGCCATATGATTTTTCAGCTGAAGAAACAGGCAAGGAACTTTATCAGTATTCCTGTGAAAAGCCTTTCATAGCATCCGTCAGCTCCTGAAAACTTCAGTGGGATTGTTCATCTCTTTGATACCAAGGAAAAAGGATCAATATCTGAGAGATCTATTGTAGGTTTAGGAGTCATGAAGAAATCAGCCAGCAATAGGCATCTGTGATTCTCTGAATGTTTGTTCTTTCATGCAGTCTTTTTTAGTCTTGCCACCTGCACATCTAACCTGCATTGTTATTGATTTTTATCTGGCAGATAGGCCTCAATATACACATATACGATGCCTGGGAGAAACTGAACCTAGGTGAAAAGGTTTCACACTGCTCTGAGAAACACTGATTTTTCTAAAAAGCTCAGATACGGATCTTATGAATTCTAAGAACAGTAACCTTGAACAAAGACCTTTTTTCCCCAGAAAATATCTGAGAACTTTTTAACAGATACAAGAAAGAAGAGCCTTGTGTGCTTTTGAAAGGACTGGGCTTTATGACTTGGTCCCTTCTGTTAGAATTAGTCCATTTCATTTGTTCTCTATTATGCAACAAACTGAATTTGTAGCATCACTGTATAAGTAGTTCTTACCATACTTTCATGCATGATCAATGCTTTTTCTCATTTATGCAGGCAAAAATAAAAAACTGTCTTATTATTCCTCATATAAAAGTATCATCAAAGCCCATTGTCTTGGTTTCAGTTTTCTGTTGACCAAGTATTTGACTTTAAATATTCAATGTTAAATGTTTTTCCTGTTGAAAGAAGGACATAGCTCAGGAGCACCTTCCCACTTGCAGAGGAGGAGCTGGGGAACACCTTCCTTGCCACCAGCATTTCCATCCTGTATACTACCATAAATGGAGTTTCACATTTACTGATAATTCTTCTCTGAGAAAAAGCAAGCAGTTTTCTGAGGTTGCTATTAATATCTCATTATGATATTACGATAAGAGATCTCCCTGGAGTCTGCCAGCAAAACAGCTGTTGGAATAGATGTGTCGATACTGCTCAGGGCTGTAATGTTTTGGTAATCTCAGTCTTAAAGATAAAGTCAGGCATCATTTGCATGCAGCATGTCCAGGTGTCAGTCAGCTGCAGACCAAGGAGTTCTGGCATGATGTTTGAACTTGGCCTTTCTCATGCCAGCATGACCACAGGGAGGCTAATCTACATTTTTGGAACCTACCTACTTTGATAATTAGTATATTAGGAAACAAAGTGTCTTTCTTGGAGTAACTGCAACACTGACAATGTTAAGATTGGGATGGAAATATGTTAATACAGGAAAGGAGAAAAAGAGTCCTTCCTCAATTTTGAAAGGCACATCCCACTTTATCCCACACTTGGAAATGTTGTCTTTCTATACAAAAGGATGATTGGAGGGTGATTTCTGCTTGAGATGAGTAAAAATCCCTTCATGTTTCCTTCTCTATTTTTAAGGTGGGTTTTTAGTCAATTCATACTTTCCCTATATAAACTTCCCAGAGATTTGGCAAAAAATTATTGACTTGGAAAAGATTTTTTTTTAATTCCAGTGCTATGATGGCTGTGCAAACTCATACAAAAGCTGCTTGACCAGCAGTAGTAAAAACTGTGCCAAATACATTCAGCTGTTTACTTTCAAGCTAGGAAGTGCTGCGGGGATCTTGGCATATGGCCCCCACTATTTGAAATCTGAGGAAATTCCCACTGGGTCTGAGACCAAACGCTTTCTTGCAGCCATTTGGTGGGCTTTTACTACTGTGGTGTTTTAAAAGCTGTGATGGTTAGCAGCCTCTCGCTGCTCAGGAATCCAGCTGAGCTGTCCTACAGAGTGCTGTTCAGTTTGTGTTGGTTGCAAGCACAATTCAGCCACTCCCAGCTGTGTTCAGCCTACTTACAGCAATGATTAATTTCTTCCCAAGACTTCAACATAAAAGTCATCTGAACTGAGTGATGTGCAGTGCTTCTGTCTTCTTTGCTATGTTTTATAATATAAAAGCTGTGAATTGTCTTTTCACATTAGAATTTTCAGAAAAAAACACCCCTTACATTCCTGTTTTTATTCTAGTGGCCCTACATAAGCAGGCTGAAAACAAATCAGTAACTGAAAATTAGGGTGTTTTTTATGTAAGAGGCAGCATTAAATCTTTTTAAACAGTAATTACTACTTATTGATTAATATATAATTCATACATATTAATAAAAAAGTGCTGATAAAATCTGAGGAAAACCTTCTTTCCTTTCTCATCATTCATTTTGCACCAATTTGATGTTTCTAATGCATGTTTTATGCTGAGCAGAAAGCAGGACATTATGGGGGTTATCTTGTGATAATGCCAGTTAAGGGTAGAAAAGTTGATTGTAGACTGCATTTCCTACATCTGATCAAAGTAATAATGGGTTCCAAAGCATCCCCATGGCTTCTCATCACAGCTTCACAGCTGCAATTCAGACTGGTGCCCAGCTATGGGAGGTTAGCTGCACTGCAGCCCAAGAAAAGAAGGATAACTATTAAAACCAATTCCTTGATTGTCCTGGAACATTGTAATAGAGTGTTTGTAATTGGAATAATTTCCAACAAGCCTTGAAACTATTCTAAAGTTGCCTCATTTTACATCAAAGAGAAACGTGTTATAATTTTTTGAACAACCACTGATTTGATAGAAATTTTTGCCCACTTAGAAATTAACTGGATTTTAAAGCACAATGGAAGAAACCAACTGTCTAGGAGACCTTCCCATGGGCGGTGTAAAGGTCAATCAAATTCCAAGCCAACCATTTCCCCCATAACGAACATTAGCAAATGATATTGCATCTTAGGGACTGCAATGCTTATATTATTTTATGCATTTGTGCTATGCACTGCCCTCACATAATGAAGAACATTTATTCCTGAGCTATTCTGTACTACAAAATCTCATGCAGGATTTGATCATTCACTAGTAGCTTGCTCTAAACAAGACAGTTTATAGGCTGATTTTCTGCTTCTACTATCAATTTTCAAATATTGGCATCTCCAAGGGAAAAAAAAGATTGTTTACTAGAGAGGAAAATGCATTATACCTTCCAAATTAATTGGTAGGAATAAACTTAAAACTTGACTGCTTGTGTGGTTTAGTTATTGCATCAGCATGAAACTGCTTCTTCACCAAATCAAAGAGACACAGCCCTTCTGTGCTTACCATGCTCCTGTATGAGTCAGAGATTTCCATAGAAAATGCATCCACCTGTGGATTTCTGATCAATGGAGGATTCTGTGTACCTGTTCTTAACAAAATTATATGATGCCTTTTTGGATTTAGCTGGATTGATTGAATCTTTATTGAGTCTTTTATAAAAATGCCCCAGCAGCACTGGGTAGTTAGGGTAGACTATATGAAAGTGACTAAATTAATCCCACACAGTCAGCTGGAATATGTGAAAAGGAGGATGCATGCTATGATAATACATCAAGGATACTCTAGAAGCAGTTTTGACTGAACATACCCTGCCAGCTAGCTCATCTGGACTCCTAAACCAAAAACAGGAGTCTTCTGCGTGGGGTTAGAAGTAGCTACAAGTGTGTTAGCACTTGCTCCCTTACAGCAACAGCATCTTTGAGGCCATGATAATAATGAACATGGTTGTGATTTCACGGAGTTGCTATTTCCCTAGCTGTCTGTTACATCTTTCAATAAAAAATAGATATGAAAGGAATCAGACATTCTATACTATTTATTTAAGGTGTGATAGTTCACTTCTTGCAGTGGACAAATAAGC